>VJMH01006741.1:0-18306 GCA_009835185.1 Aphanomyces stellatus | reverse complement strand
TTCCATCTTTCGATAATGGTAGTTTCGTTATGAAACTGACAGCTCAGGCATATATATCCAATCACAATGGGTACATGTTAAATGTTAGTGAAATGTTGCGTACACGACAATTCTCTCGTCCAATGAACAGACCACAATCTCTCAACGTCCAATGAATTGAATCTTTCGTGTCGGTTGTCCAATGGGGATCAAGAATTTTGTCGGATTTGTGTCGCGGCCACCCTTTATGTTTAGATAGGAAAATATATATGTGGAGTCAATAAATATTTTTTAAATCTGTCAATAGGGCAATTTTGTATGAATTTAAATTACTAAGGCATAAATACATATCCGGATAAAGATCTTGTCGTTCGTCGCTCGATGAACTTTGGACGCACGGTATCTGTCTTTGCAAGGATACTCCCCGGAGGCTTGGAACTTGGAGCACAACAGCGTTGCAACAACCTACACCAGTATCACTTTCCATATCACGCGTGGAATACCCTTCGATACTCCTTTGTGAGGAATTGAAATGGGTCTGGTTGCACCAGGAGCGAACTCTGCGGCTCGCGGCGGGATTATTGCTTCGGCCAAGTCAAGTTGCGAGTACTGCGTTGAAAGACGGGTATGAGTGGAAGCAAGACTACGTAGATGAAAGGGTAACCTAGATGTTGTTTCGACAATGGATGCCTATACGCCTCTGAAGTGTCGAAATAATCGCATGAGTGTTGATTTCCAGCACCCCTGGTAAAATCGGGCCACGAACGAATGACGACCGTATGGATGAGCCACGAAATTCGAATTAATTTATACAGGTTTTTCGTATCCATGATCTTTGGGTTAGTACGTTTGCATAGAATTCTGTTTCACAAAATAACATTTTATAAAGGCTATTTGATGGATCGAACGATCACCCGTGTCCCGATCTTTGGATGTCTCGCCATCCGACACACGGCAAGATGCCGCCGACTACACCGCCGCATTCACCCTTTCTGCCCCTGAAGTCCAAAGACCACCACCGCGCATCATGGTTCCCGTCATCTTTGTCGTCAACTGCACCCTCTTCCTCGCGTGCGTCGCACTCTGCTGCTTTACATTTGCCTCCCACGCGAGCCACATCTTCAACCCACCGGCGCAGATCGTCGTCATTCGCTTCGCGCTCATCTTCGTCCTCACGGCTGTCTCCTTCTTCCTCCAGTACCTCTCGACGGAACTCACGAGTCCGTCGTCCACCGAGGCCATCGCTCACGACATGGTCGAAGAAGTCGTGACGGGCATCGTCGAACCCATCATGCTCTACTCGTTCTTCTTCCTCCTCGTCGTCCACGTGGGTGGGACCGACCGCGCCCTCCATCTCTTCGCCCACGCCCACCGTGCAACTTACCGCACGACCCGCGCCACCACGTTGCTCACGCCCATGGGCTCCCCCGACGAGCGTGATGCCAAAGCCAACACCGACGACGAAGACCCAGCCGTCCGCGCCGCCCGCCTCGGCTGCCGCGACTACGCGCGCTACCGCGCCGTCCTCTCAGCCTTTTCCATCGTCCGCCCGATCGTCTCGATTGCGATGGTCCTCAACCGCTGGTACAACGTCTTGGCCCTGCGCATCGTCCTTGCGTCCATCAACATTACCTCGACTTTGGCTGTTGTCGTTGCGCTCATGCTGACGATGCAGCGCCTCTTCCCTGCCATCCACGCGTCCTTCCTCATTTTACCTAAATTCTTTGTCGTCAAGGGTCTCCTCCTGGTTCGCTCCTTCCAGTGGGCCACCTACTGCCTCCTCGTGCATGACTTTGATGATGACGAAATCCTCCGCGTCTACTACTCGGGCTGTCTCGTCGAAAGCCTCGTCTTTTGCATCGTCTTTCTCATCGCTTTCCGTCCGGCCACCTTTCGCCCCATCGACGGCCCCTTTGCAGCCAAGATGGGCTTTGCGACGGTCTGGGACGTCATGATGGACCCTGTGCCAGCGTGCCAAACGTCGAGTCCACCTTCCAAGGCCATCTCGACAAGTCCCGTCCTCGTGGCTGTTTGAGTCATGTCGACCGTCCTGTAAAATATACATTGTCCTTATCTATCCCCAACTCGATCGCATCCTTCCTCTGGCATTGAGCCGCATGACTTGACGTGGCCAAAGCTGGAGCCAGACAACCATTATCGTGGCAGCAAGTGGCAAAGCGTCGTCGGGTTGTGATTTTTTACGAAGCCAATCTCTCTTTCTCCGACGGCACGATCTCGACGTTAAAAGTCTTCGTCAAAGTCGTCGTCCTTCATGGCCCTTTTCATAATGTCTTTGACGTTTGTGGGCTTCGAGACATTCCCAGTCATGGACGTTCGAGGCGTCGTGCCCGCAGACGAGGTAGGTGTCTTGGCCGGCCCGCCGACCAATTTCGCATAGTCAATGTTGTCGTCATCGTCAAACTCGGAAATTTCGCCCAAGTTGACGCCACGCAACACCTATGTAAGCCGCATGAGACAATCTCCCTATCGGACGTACGCGCTGGCCCAGGCCACCCGTGACACTGCCCGCCTTGGCCAACTTCAAGACACTGTCTTGTTTCTTCTTTGTCCTAGTACAAGATGTCGCCCTCAACGAATCACAAGTATGACGAACGGGGACGAAGCATCCTTGCTCATAAAGGCAAGACCAAGGACATTTTTGGCGTCGCTCAACTTGGCGTCAACTGGGTTGCCCTCTTGCTTGGGTTGTTTGGACTTTGTCTCGTTGGATGTCGCCTCGGGCTGCTGCTGAACCATTGATTTCGACGACGAGGCACCCGATGTTGATGCGCCCATGACGGCAGGCAAGAATGCTTTCAACTGCCAAAACAACAATTTCAAACATAGTCCAATTGAAAATTGGCGCTTGGAAGTACCTTTCGCGTCCCCTTGGCCTTGGCTTCGTCGTCGAGATGGGCCACAAAGATGCCCGTGAAAAGGTCGACAGCGTCAGAGCCATGCATGCCCCCCGTCGCGAGCAGCTGTTTCCAATGGCTGGTCAAGAGCTTCCAGTACTCTACGGATTTCAAGTCACGAGGGAATGGGTGGTCTGTACGAACCCGTCTCACGCTCGCGACACGATTTGTAATCCTTGAGGAGCTTTTGCTCGGTCAGTTTGCCTTCAAAGATGCGGTCGGAAAACAAATCTACACCATGTCGTGAATCCAGTGGGGTGTTGAGAGTTTGCGGACAAGGGCCAATGTCTTTGCAAATGTCTATAAGCAGCGCAAAACAGACGTCGCCCCCAAAGAAACCAATCTGCGCCTTGCGTCCCCCCAGTGCCATCCTACAACACAGCGTTTGCATCTTCATGTGGCATCAACTTGTACTTGAGCAAATCTTGCTTGGACTTGCTCTCGATGGACGATGGCGTTGACGACGAGTAGTGCTCGCCTTCCTTGGCCGTCTCTTCGATGCGAGGGACGAGTGTCTGCAGCACTGTCATGCGTTCGTTGATTGTCAACGCAAACGTGGCCGTCGACGTTCCCCCATCGGGCGTTGCTTCCTCGTCTTCCTCGAATTTTCCAGCAACGTTCGCCGACGGTGTCTCCATGTTGAACTCGTCGTCGACATCGTCGTCGGTGTGCCGTTGGGGAAACGCCGACGTCATGCGCGGGATGGGTTTCTCGGGGGAGTCCACGGGTGGCGGATCCGTCGTCGAGTCGTCCAAAATCAAAATGTCGGCACCGCCGTGATGGTATGCCGCAGACGACGACGCGTGCGACGAGTCCAAAATCAGCACATCTGCCGCCGATTGCTTGCCTTGAATGGATCCTGATTGACTCAGTTCGAAGCTTTCATCGATAGAGAGACTCATGACGCTCTGTCCGAGGCTAGCTGCCTTGGACTCCTCAGCGTCGTCACTCCCTTCCACTCCTTTTTTGAATGGGGACCCAATGCTGCTCTTGGGGAAACTGGCATTCGAATTCGCGGCAGTGCCCATGTGGACATGGCTGCTCGCGCTGTTCGTGGCCACTTCGTCCTTGACGCTCGTCGTGTTGTCATGCGACAACCCCACAAGACTCACCGACAAATGTGCCGGCGATGTATCACCTAAAGTCGCAGAGAGAGACACCGCGTCGTCTGGCGCCATGTGGCTGGTAGTGTACTGGGTGCCGTGCGTTGGACTTTGTTGGCGAGGGAGTGGCTCTTCTTTGACTGGAGACGGCGCTGCATCTGACACGGCGGTTGCCATTGGAATCGGTATGGATGGTTTATTAACCTCCGTGGTTGGCAATGGTTCAAGGGCGACTGCGGCGGGGGTTGCTTCTGCACTCGTCTTCTGGGGCACCATGTCTTGCGACAATGCTGTTGGAAGTGGACTTGGTTGATGTATTGTGTCGTCTAGTTTGAGTGGCGATGGCACCACAGGCTGCTCAATTTCCATTGGTGGCGTCGTCGACGTAGCCGACGGAGCTCTCACAATGCTAAGAGCGGGGAACGATTCGTTTCTTGCTGGACTGCACTTGCCCTCGCTCAAAGTGATGGCAGGGGCGACATCATCCATTGGGAGTGGAGTGGGCAGTAGGTCTTGCGGTGAGATGACGAGCGGGGATCCACTGGCCGACTCGGAAGCTCGCGTTGCTTGGGCCATTTGGTAGTAATCATCCAAAATGCTGTCATGTGCCACAGTTGATTCCTCCACCCGACTCTCCGTTTCCTTTTGCCTCTCGGTTGGACTTGGGGAACGTTGTAGAACATCACGACTGAGCGCGGATGAAACAGGAGCGTACAACATCGTTCCCGGGGCCGTCACTTCAATTGGAAGTGAAGCGTTGGCCGACTCATCAACACGGAGCGTGTTGACGGGTGGCGCCGTCGCATCGGGGGCTGATTGCGCAATAATTGGGGCATCGGGTGGTGGCTGCTGAATGTTGGTGGCAGATGCGCTCTGTGGAGGGCCGTGCACGATGCCAAGTGCCACCGGCACGTATTCGTCATTTGTGGCTTGAATCAACTGGACTGCTGCTTGCTGGGATACATGCCACTGTGTCTCCATTCGTTGCTGCTCTTTCAATTGCTGTTGGTTTTGCATTTGGAGTTGCCATTGGTCTTGCTGTCGCAGGAGCAACTGTTGGTGTTGCAACTGTTGTTGCAGTTGCTGCAATTGTTGTTCGTGTCGTAACGACGACTGAGGTAGCTCTTGTGGTTGTGGCGGGTAATTGAAGTAGCTACGACACCAAAGGTCGAATCACAAGGATAGTTATAACAAACGAACTTTTGCCCATGTGCAACAACATTTTGCTGGTCAGTCACATCATGCATGTGTGACCTAGGGCGATATCAATGTTGACGCAATTCTCCACCCATGATACATGCGAGGTGGGGGCGCAAAGCTTGGCTGCGTTGGGGGGGCGTGGGTCACCCTATACACCACGTCAGACCGTCCGACTATTCCATCGTCGTAACTACTCGATGGGCAACGGTCCTGGCTGCAACTTGAACGGCGTGTACTTTTGGGCAAGTGATTCTACTCGACAATGAGTGCCTCATTTGGCACGTGATGGCATACGCACCGTATTGCTCGGTTGGCGACGTTCCCAAGGCTTTCAAATGGTCGCCTTCAAGGCGCCGTCTGGCCTCCTCGGCGCGGAGCTGGATGATATACTCGAGTTCCCCCGCTAGCGCCGTCGTTTGTGTTACAACCGCCCACGTTTTGTTACCTTCTTTGAGCTTTTGTTGACGGAAAAGCTGGCGCTCGTACGCTTCGTTGCGCTCGACCGTGGCGGCAAATGTTATGTCTTGCGTCTATGCCCATGAGTGCAAGGACGACTGTGACGCGACGCACCGTTTGTTGCAGCAACATTTCCAATGCTTGCTCTTTTTCAAAGCTCTAACGTGGTTTCCTCAAGACGGTTGGAGACGTTGATCGAATACCTGTTTCGCCACCACACGCCGGTACTCAATCTCCTTTTTCTCCTGCTCGAGTTGCCGCAGCTTTTGCAACTTCATCTGCTGGAGCTTTTCCTGCCACGCAGGGTACACTAGCTCCACTTGGTCGGCAAACGCTTGCTTGGCCTTGAGGAGCGCCACGTGCGACGCGCGTCCCACGACTGGCGGCGGCGCGGCCGACCCGCTTGGTGGAAGGTGATGCTTCTGGTACTCTTGCAACGATGCAAGAAACTGCTGGTTGCGCTTCTTTGCGATCGCTTCGTTCTGTCGGTGGGTGCGCAGTTTGCGTTTGAGCATGTCGGTGTACGCGGCGCTGAACTCGGCCATTGTCGTGTCTCGCAGCTGCTGCTTCTTCTCCAAGGCGACACGCCGCGCCGTCCTACGGAGCAGGACTTGAGAAAGACGTGGTCGACAAGGTTGCCACACTCACAAACTCTTCTGTCGGTTTTTCAAATCTGCCATGTGCGCTGCCAAGTCTTCCTGCATCATGATGCAATCCGCGTGACCAAAATGCGATCTTGGATGAAGGAAATATCACATTGTAGAGGTAATATCGTCCAACACTCTTGCCTTTATTGACTTTGGGAAAAAGGTGACGCTCGAACGACGCCATCGACGACAATGTCAAGGAGCAGTGGCGCTGGAGGCGACCAAGATCATCTTTGCTTCTCACCCTCGCAATGCATGGCTTCTCCATCGCAAGTCGGTTGATCGCATTTAGTCGTTCGCCAAATTGGCTTGATTCAACACCACTTAAAGTCTCTCGAGAGCTCAGTGTGTGTACAAGGAGGAGCAATACATCTGCTTTGCATGAGGAAGCACATATGACTATTCATGGAACTTGTCAACTTCAGCTTCGCTTATGGCTTCTCTGATCACTATTGGCTTTCACGCCTCTTCACTCACGAGATGCGATCCACAAGTTTCACCACCTGCGTTTTTTATCGGCACCGTCGATCTTGTCGGTTCAATTGAAATTACCCACTCGAAAGTTAAATTTACCTACGAAACGTACCCTAGAGAATTTGTTTAACCTGAATCCGTCGACGCAGTCACCCATTTTCCTCAGAGGCCCCATGTCGTCGTCGTCGTTGCCGTCGGCGAGCGACCAGCTCTGGCCGGCCAAGGCCATGTATGCGATCAACAATTTTGCACTGAGCACGGTCCTCAACTTCCTCCCCGTCTTCTTCAACACGTACTTTGACAAGCTCCAAATTGGCATCCTCGCCGCGATTCCGTGCGTCTGTTCGATCATGGCGCCGCCGCTCTGGGGCGCCGTCGCCGACGTCCTCCAACAACAGCGCTGGGTGCACATCTTTTGCATCGTCTCGGGCACGGTCCTCATGTTCTCGATCGAATTTTCCATCTCCAGCTTCTACCTCACGTGCGCCGCCGTCTTCTTGGCCAACTTCCAAACAAATCCCACGGGCTCGCTCCTCGACCAATCGGTCATGGCGCTCCTTCACCGCGTCGGCGGCGAGTACGGCAAGCAACGACTCTTTGGCGCTGTCGGCTGGGGACTCGGCGCCTTCCTCACGGGCTTGGTCGTTAACACGTATGGCATCCACTGGGCCTTCAACCTCCATCTCATTTTTTGCCTCCCCACGCTGTACGTCCTCAATCTTATCCCTGCCGCCGATGCGTCCCCCAAGGCCGCCGATGGCGCGCTCTCCTTTGCCGATGGCCTCCGCCGCATCGTCCAGCAGGCCGACGTGATGCTCCTCCTCACAGTCGTCTTCCTCATCGGGCTCATGTTTGGCGTCGTCTCGTCCTTCCTCACCCTCAATCTCTACGAACTCTCCCACTCGTCGACAGCGATCGTCGGCACGGCCATTTGGGTCGAAACGCTCTCGGAGCTGCCCGCGTTTTACTTTGCCGACGCGATCATCAAGCGCCTCGGCATCTTTTACGTCCTTCTCCTCTCCATCGTCGTCTACGGCGTCCGCATTTCGTTCTACGCTGTCATGACCAACGCATGGTCTGCCCTGCCGTTCGAATTGCTCCACGGGTGCTCCTTCTCGCTCGCGTGGGCCGCTTGCACCAACTACATTTACGACGCCGCGCCGCCTGGCACCGAAGGCACCATGATGGGCCTGCTCAACGCCGTCCTCAATGGGCTCGGCCGCGGCGCTGGCACCCTCCTTGGTGGCTACCTCTACCAAACGTACGGCGCCCGCGTCATGTGGTGGGCCACCGACATTGGCGTGCCCCTCGCGCTCGTTGGATTGCTTCTCTTCTCGCGGGCCATGACGGTGGCGCACAAGACGGCGGACGTAAGCGACGCGAACGGCGACCGTATCGAGATCAAGGCAGACTAACAAATGATGCGATATTGTGTGTTCAATCACCATTATTGCACTTTTCTGATAGTGCTGAGTAAATGCCTGCCGGTTGCTTGCAAATAAAGCGCACCTTCTACGGAACGCGCACTTCAATATCCAGAATATAAGGTGCGTATATACAGTAGTTTGACAATAATTCAGTGCGTGTTGGAGATTGCGCAGGCAAATCTTCTGTTTCCGTGGCGATTTTTAAAACGCCTATAAAAACGTAGAAATATCTTCTCGCCGTCGTCGCGTTTTAAATGGCTTTGTACGTTTAAACAAATAACGTGTATATCGCCCGTCCTTGAAAGTCATGAAGACGAGCGGCACTCGACACGACCAGCGACCTTCGCCCAGTTCCAATCGTGCGACATCCAAGGCAGCACCCAAAGATGCTGGGCGAATCAAGCGAGCTCGCGGCCGCCAAGGCCATGAACGGCATCATGTGGCTCGCGCAAAGCACCATCGTCGTCTTCCTCCCCGTCTACTACAGCGCCTACTTTGACAAGCTCCAGATCGGTGTCCTCTCGACGATTCCGTGCTTCTCAGCCTTGATTGCACCGCCGCTCTGGGGTGCCATCGCCGACGTCATCCAGAAACAACGCGCCGTCCACGTCTTTTGCATCGTCACGGGCGCGGTCCTCATGTTTGCCATCCAATACACCTCGGCCAGCTTCTCCCTCACGTGTCTCGTCGTCTTCCTCGCCAACTTCCAAACCAACCCCACGGGCTCGCTCCTTGACCAAGCTGTGATGGCGCTCATCGAACGCGTCGGCGGCGAATATGGCAAGCAGCGGCTCTTTGGTGCCGTCGGCTGGGGCATTGGCGCTTTCTTCACCGGCGTCGTCGTCAACGCGTACGGCATCGCATGGGCCTTTTACCTCCACCTCGTCTTTGTCGTCCCATCCGTCTTCATCCTCCACTTTATCCCGCCGCCACAGCCTCACGCGGCTGCTGCCGTCACGTCGTCGACCATCTCATTTGCCGACGGCATCCGCCGCGTCTTCCAGAAACCAGACGTCCTCCTCCTTCTCGTCGTCGTGCTCCTCCTCGGTATCCTCCTCGGTGCCATGGGTTCCTTCCTTGGCCTCTACCTCTACGAACTCTCGGACAACAACACGACCCTCGTCGGCACAGCCATTTGGGTCGAAACCATCTCGGAGCTCCCGGCCTTTTTCTACGCCGACACGATCGTCAAGCGCTTCGGCATCGTCCGTGTCCTCTTCCTCTCGATCGTTGGCTGCGGTGTCCGCATTTCGTACTACGCCGTCATGACCAATGCGTGGACCGTTCTCCCCTTTGAGCTGCTCCACGGCGTCACGTTTGCGTTTGCGTGGGCGGCCTTTACCAACTACATTTACGAGTCGGCGGCGCCTGGCACCCAAGGCACCATGATGGGGTTGTTGAATGCCATCTGCAACGGCCTTGGCCGCGGCGCTGGCTCTCTCCTCGGTGGCTATCTCTACCAGACCTACGGGGCTCGCGCCATGTGGCTCGCGGCAGACATGGGCGTGCCCCTTGCCCTCCTCGGCCTTTTCTTCTTTGCCCGGACGTTGCCCTCGCGCAACATCGTCGACTTGACCAAGGGTGAACACCAGCCCCTCACTGCTACGGCCACCCCTTAAAAAAGAAGGTTCACGTTTGTGTGTCAATTGTGGTTTGTTTTGGTTGTTGTGGCGGATGCAACATGCATAACACTGCGTGACCCAAACTCAGTCGCGCTGACCAACATATTGCCATGTTTGCGTGTGGATGTTGATCGACCACAAATTGTCGGTTCGATTTCAAGAGTCTCAAACCGACGGACCCAAAAAATCGATCCTGGGAATCTCTCGGCCAATCAGAATCGAGAGAATTCTTCGCATGTTCCTCATTTCGAAATCCCATCATGGTCACATCACACATCCCGGCCAACCCGCGGGCTCGGACAACGCTCGTTCGTCGCAAGAGGAAGAGAAGGAATATTGCATAGTCTCTCGCCCTAGCGACACCCGTCAGCCTGACCAAGCAGTCTTCAGTAGCGTGTGATTTCCGACTTCCGCACTCGCGTCCTTTCTTCAACACCGACGATCCCAAGAAGGGCGACCGTTCACGCGAAGGAAAAACAAGTCGATTCGTTCACCCAACGCGTGACAACAGAGTCCAAGTTGGTGCACGATCGGGAAACCGCAGCCAAGAAGCGCACGCGGCCGCGTTGCAGCAGCAGGACGTGCTGGCACCAAAGGACGCAATTGAGATGTTCCTCTTCGCCCTCCAACGCCAAAGTCTCCATCACGGCCGCTCGTTCATTCTGTTCCGTGTCTTCATTCCTCCGAATCCAATCCGAAATTCTTGTGTGGGACTTGTTAAAGATGTGCCCAACTGTTGCTCTCTTCTTGCCAAGATGCATGTGTGCGCACAGATTTGGCATGCTTGAACTCTGTGATGCGTGTGGTGTTGAATAAAAGTCCGCGAACTCCAATTGTGCTGCAATTGTATACTATACATAGTTCAAGATAATTTCACCCCGATCGATTTGAAGATCGATTGGCCAATCGAACGAGAATGCTAAGCATCGCTTGAAATCACAATAAAACCATTGGCTTCGTCTCGCGACCACTTTTGTCCAACAGCATCCAATGAGCCCCCTTTTTGTCCTTCTTCCCTTGGGACTTTAAAGAGGGTGCGTCTTCAAGAATCGTCGGCGATGGCGCGACGTTTCACAGGTTTGATGATATGTGGTTTTATTGTTTTATTGGTTAGTGGTTCTGATCAAACCATTTTCTTGAGCTATATCAGCCAATCACAAGCCTGTGTTGGCATCCCAAACCATGTTTAAACATCTTTGCTGCCCACGCACTCCCAAAGCATGAGCGACCAACTATGGCCCGCCAAGGCCACCAACGCAGTCACGTGGTTCGGTCTCTCGTCCGTGATCATCTTCCTCCCCGTCTTCTACAGCGCCTCGTTTGACAAGTTCCAGATTGGCATCCTCACGGCCATTCCGTGCGTCTCGGCCTTAATTGCGCCGCCGCTCTGGGGTGCCGTCGCCGACGTCCTCCAGCAGCAGCGTACCGTCCACGTCTTTTGCATCGTCACGGGTGCGGTTCTTATGTTTGCCATCCAGTACGCAGTCCCCACGAGCTTCGTCCTCACGTGCGCGGTCGTCTTTGCCGCCAACATCCAATCCACGACGACGCGGTCTATGCTCGACCAAGCTGTGATGGCGCTCGTGAAGCGCATCGGCGGCGAGTACGGCAAGCAGCGGCTCTTTGGCGCTGTCGGCTGGGGTCTCGGCGCCTTCCTCACAGGTGTCGTCGTCAACGCGTATGGGATCCACTGGATCTTTACCCTCCATCTCGCCGTGACGCTGCCTTCGATTGGCCTCCTCCAACTTATCCCTGCCCCAACACCGCCGGCGACCTCCCCATCTGCCACTAAGTCCACGGCCACGCTCTCCTTTGCCGATGGCATGCGCCGCGTCGTGCGTCAACCCGACGTCCTCCTCCTCCTCACTGTCGTCCTCCTCCTCGGGAGCATGTTTGGCGTCCTGTCCTCCTTCCTTGGCCTCTACCTCTACGAACTCTCGGCGAACGACTCGACACTTGTCGGCACGGCCGTTTGGGTTCAAACGCTGTCGGAACTCCCGGCCTTTTACTTTGCCACGGCCCTCACCAAACGCTATGGCATCGTACGCATCCTCTTTCTCTCTATCCTCGCCTACGGCGTCCGCATCTCGTACTATGCGGTTGTCGTGCATCCCTGGACCGTCCTCCCCTTTGAGTTGCTCCATGGCGTCACGTTTGCCTTCTCGTGGGCCGCTTGCACGCAATACGTCTACGACGCCGCACCGCCTGGCACCGAAGGCACCATGATGGGCTTGTTAAATGCCATGCTCAATGGCCTGGGTCGTGGCGCCGGCACCCTCCTCGGTGGCTACCTCTTCCAGACGCACGGCGCTCGAGCGATGTGGTGGGCCACCGACATGGGCGTGCCCCTTGCGCTCATCGCGCTCTTCTTCTTTGCCCGCAGCCTCCCTTTGACGGAGACCCATCATCAGTCTAGTGCCGTGATGATCAACTTGCGCGAAGACCAGCCCCTTGTCGTTGATGAGATGCCGTGAGATGGGCAGCGATACAAACCATCGTCTCACTTGTTAAGTTTCGATGTTGAAATCATTATGGCTCAGCCGCTCGTCACGTGCATTTTTGATGGACGACGTCTTATGGCACTGATGTCATGACGTGGCGTGTCTGGACGCAGCCACAGTGTCTGCATTCGCAACGGCACCTCTTCGATCAAGATCCACGTTTGAAATGGACACACATGATTGGTCATTCTGAAGGCAATGAATTGATTTCATTGGCTGGATCTCGTGCTCATAAACATGCTCCAACGGCCAAACCTTCACCAAATGAACACAACAACCACACGCGATCTTCTGCAACACGAAATGGACGAGCGCGGCAACGATCAACTTGGAGCCGTCAAGGCCATGAATGCTCTCAGCTCGTTTGCTCTCAGTGCTATCATTACGTTCCTCCCTGTCTTCTTCAGCTCGACCTTTGACAAGCTCCAGATTGGCATTCTCGGATCGATCCCATGCCTCGCTTCGATCCTCGCGCCGCCGCTCTGGGGCGCCATCGCCGACGTCCTCCAGAAACAACGAGTGGTTCACGTCTTTTGCATCCTCACGGGCGCGGTCCTCATGTTTGCGATCCAGTTTACCTCGACTAGTTTCTACCTCACGTGCGCCGTCGCCTTTCTCGCCAACGTCCAAACCATGCCCACTTGCTCCCTCCTCGACCAATGCGTCCTGGCACTCCTCCGTCGCGTCGGCGGCGAGTACGGCAAGCAGCGGCTCTTTGGTGCCGTCGGCTGGGGCCTCGGCGCCTTTCTCACGGGCGTCGTCGTTCACATGTACGGCATCCGATCCGTTTTCTATCTCCATTTGGTCGCGTCGCTGCCAACCGTTGTTGTCTTGCGCTTGATCCCCCCGCCAGATATGCCTTCTTCCTCCCCCGAGAACGTTTCCTTTGTCGATGGCCTTCGCAGCCTCGTCCGCACGTCCTCCATCCCGCCCCTCCTCTTCCTTGTTCTCCTCATGGGCCTCATGTTTGGCGTCATTGGCTCCTTTCTTGGTCTCTACTTATACGAACTGTCGGGTCGCTCAGCCTTGCTCGTTGGACTTGTCACGTGGGTTCAAACCCTCTCGGAGCTGCCGGCCTTCTTTTTTGCCGACGCACTGACCCACCGCGTTGGCATCGCGTCTGTTTTAGCTCTCTCGATCGTCGCCTACGGAGTCCGCCTCGTCGCCTATGCAAATTTGACCAATGGCTGGACTGTCCTCCCCTTTGAACTCCTCCATGGTGTCACGTTTGCTTTCGCCTGGGCCGCCTGCACCGAGTTTGTCTTCGACGCCGCGCCGCGTGGGACCCACGGCACCGCCATGGGTTTGTTGAACGCCGCGTTGACTGGATGGGGCCGTGGCCTCGGCACCCTCTTCGGCGGATACCTCTACCAAGAATACGGTGCCAAGACCATGTGGCTCGTTACTGCCACGGTCGTCCCCGTCGCCCTCCTTGGTCTCGTTTGGTTCGCACGGATCCTCAAGACAGACACCACGACTCGCACAGCCGACTCGGCACCGATGAAAATCCTATAAGTGAAACCCTCCGCGCTGCACACGAGGACTTTGAACGACTCTTTCTAATTGTTTGTCATTGTTTGTGTCACTGTGAAGGTTGTATCGTGATATACTCACGGCAAGTGGTTCATCCTCGAGGCTATTGATGCACCAAGGATGACGTTGATGGCATCAACACTTGATCCATAAACACAATGTTGACGGAGCATTGAGAGTGGAGCTTGACGGACACGTAGCTCGTCATTGCGGGTCTCCCAGTTGGAAAACTGCGTTCGGCGCCCACTTTGGAAATGCCCACCACGCTCGCTTGTCCAGAGTCAAAGTACTATGTGATGCCACGGATGAAAATGCAGAAGGATTGTAACTCGCCATTGATTGGCTATTATTTCTACTGTTTGTCATTTTGATTGGCCAATAATACTGCATTCTTCACTGCACATGTGGGATCCTTCGCAGTTGGGGTCGATGCCGAACGGACAGCTCGTGGCCGTCAAGGCCATGAACGCCGTCAGCGCGTTCGCCAACAGCGCGCTCTCCAACTTTCTACCTCTCTTCTTCAGCGCCTCTTTCGACAAGTTCCAGATCGGCGTCCTCGCCAGTATCTGCAGCGTCACGGCGCTCGTCTCGCCGCCGCTCTGGGGCGCCCTCGCCGACATCCTCCACATGCAGCGCACCGTCCACGTCTTCTGCCTCATCACAGCCACGGTGCTCATGTTTGCCATCCAGTTCACGGTCCCGGACTTCTACGCCACGTGCGCGGTCGTGTTTCTGGCCAACTTTCAAATGAACCCCACGGGCTCGCTCCTCGACCAAGCGGTGATGGCGCTTGTCGAACGCGTCGGTGGCGAGTACGGCAAGCAGCGACTCTTCTCTGCGGTCGGATGGGGCCTCGGCGCCTTCGTCACAGGGCTTCTCGTCTCGACCTATGGTGTCCAAATGGCCTTTTATGTCTTTCTCGTGACGATGACCCCCACCCTTGTCATTTTGCAGTCCATTCCGACCCCCGACCCTCCCTCGCGCCACCCCACTGGTGCCGACAAGGCCCCGCTTTCCTTTGGCGAGAGCATCCGTCGCGTCGCCGGTCAACCAGACGTCCTCCTGCTCCTCGTCGTCGTGCTCCTCCTCGGTGTCCTCCTCGGCATCATGTCCTCCTTCCTTGGTCTCTTCCTCTACGAACTCTCCGACAACTCATCGACTGTTGTGGGCACTGTTACGTGGGTTCAAACGCTCTCGGAGCTCCCTGCCTTCTTCTTTGCCGATGCCATCGTCAAGCGCTACGGCATCGTCCGTGTTCTCTTTTGCTCGATCGTTGGCTGTGGTGTCCGCATGACCTACTATGCCATAGTTTTGCATGCGTGGACGGTCCTCCCCTTTGAACTCCTCCACGGCGTCACGTTTGCTCTTCCGTGGGCAGCCTTTACCCAGTACATCTACGACACGGCACCGCCTGGCACACACGGCACAATGATGGGACTCCTCAATGCCGTCCTCAATGGTCTGGGCCATGGCGCTGGGAACCTTCTCGGTGGCTACCTCTATCAAACGTCCGGTGCTCGAACCATGTGGCTCGTCGCAGACCTTGGCGTGCCGCTGGCCTTGGTTGGTCTCTATTTCTTTGCCAAATGCCTCCCCCCGCCTCGTCACATCGTTGACTTGCGCGCGTCACCATCTCCGTCGGGGGAGCAGCATCCGCTCAAGGGCGCCACACAATGCTAGCAGGCGCCACGCTTCGAGTAAATGTAAACATCGACTGAAGTTAGTGTCCAATTATCTTGAACAGCTTGACCATACTTCGCAGACGATACGAGGGAATGATCTCATTCGCGGATTCGGCGTGTTTCGTGTAGTACGCGTTGGGTTGTCTTTTGACAAACGAAGGCACAGTGACAGTTTGTCTGTGCTTGGGCCACCAATGTGGGTTAGGGTTCACTGGCAGTGTGTCTAAAAGCGGTGGTTCCATGTGGTTCCAGATTGAGGAGAGGTCAGCGCCACAAGATGTCATGCAGCAGTGTTCTCGATAAACAAACTTCCAAGTTAGTGCCGTGACGTGGCAACTTCCAAAACTGTCATTCAAACCACCTGATGTCGTGTTGGGTGAAAAACATCCGCGGCTCTTCGAAGCTATGTATGATACTGGCCTTATTGTTTTAGAATCAATGGATGGAGCACGTCAACTTGTCTCAAGTTTGTTTAGGTTGTTTCCCAGTGTTTTGTCGCCGAAGGGCATCAAAATGATGTCGTTTGGTTGTGGGTACGTTCATAATAATTCTGAAGCTTATCATGATCGAATACTCGACGATCCTGTAAATGATGCATTTGCTTACGTATGAGGATGTGAGAAATGTAATCGATATGTCTGCAGCACCAATGATGTGCGAAGTTGAATATATGCCATTGACGAGTACTACAAGTCTACGTTGCAAACAAGGAGCAAATGTGCCTTCGCTGTCCAGCTGGATGTTGATTTCACCCCAATGATTTTAAGGACGGCGCGTGCATGCTCATTGAGCTCATGGGAAAGTCATGGGACGTGCAATTATACTCAAAATCGCTCGCTTGTGTGTGCAAACAGGGGCCGCTTTGGCAACGGCTTTTTTGCCGTCGTCGTGGACAAGGTTTGGTGTTGTCGACGCGAAGGAATTCCGCTGTATACTGTATGCGAGTGTCGTTTATGCGGGTGGTGGGTGGCCGAGCATGTTGTGAGAGCCGTTGGAGTTGTGAACGCGTGGGCGAGCGAATCCTTCTTTGTCGTCCGTGGGCGATAAATCAATGATTATTTCTCAGATCACACGCATATTTCTAAGTCGCATCGACAGGTCATATCTATTGTCGAGTGAGGGAATACATCGCTTCGAGCATTTTGTTGCACAACGACATTTACGGAGGCAAACACATATATATCCTGATTCAGTAGGTATATATTCCTACTCAAACGGCACGCGTACCTCACGCGCCATTTGAAACACACCCGCAAATGGGCGAAACCGAGCTCGGCTACATGACATGAACAGCCCCGTCACGTGGCTCGTCGAGTGGCTTCAAAGTACGAGCACATCACGATCAAACACCTTGGACACCTTGGGCTCCTCGAAATCAGACTTGTCGCTGACACACAGTGACGATATCTACCAAAGTCACAAAGTATGATCCAAAACGACGTCCATTTTAATAGTTATAATATGGTGCAATTCATCTAAAGACTACAGACTTATGGGGTCACTTCGAGGTATTATTATGCCAAAGGTATTGCGAATTGGGGCATTCTACGCCGTAAGATCGATAGATTGACGACCAAGGAAGAAATGTTACGGCGCGAATTTCGCTGAATGCAAATATTGACGGAGAAATAAACAATCGCGTGAGGTCACTATACTACCGAAATGTATGGGCCGCCTCCAACAACGATCAAGAGGACGAAATTCTCGAAAACGCTGGAACGGAGGTGGACGAGACGCCATTTGACGAGCCCGATTTCGAGGACGCAGATGTGTGGGGTCCATTGCTTGGTGAGCCGAAACTCGCAGCAGCAGTGGCGAACATAAAACCTAAGCGAAGCATGTATTACGATGGCTCGAGTACTCGCACGAAACGGCGCAAGAAAGCCATAAACACAAGAGCTCACATGATATGCCAAATGAACACGCTGGACACTTAGTTCCCACCTCTCAGCAATTTGTCTGTGCCACCTGTATCTGTGCCATCGTTACGAAACGAACGCACAGACGCTGAGTGTCTCGATGACCTCACGAATCAATTAGTCGACATGAGAACCTACACGAGCGCGTTCGTTAAACTGGTCATGGTCGCGAAGTACTTTGAATTGCGCGTGCTTGGGGGGACCCAACAATACTCCAGTAATGCTGCGGCGAGAACGCTCCCTCCTGCTTTTCAGCTTGGACCCCGCACTGTGGTGAATTGGGCCAAGACGCTTCAAATTTCCGGACGCGTGCCTTCGTCACTGCGCGGAAAGCACCAGAAAACACCGTCTTTGATTCACGACGAAGACTATTTGAACATGTGTGGCAAGTGGTTACGCACATCGCGGCCTCCAATGCGAACTCCACGCTCGTTTCGCCTGTTCCTCAACGAATCTGTGCTTCCTGAGCTCACTGGGGCGCTCCTGACCAATGTGTCCGAAAGCACAGCAAGGCGCTGGATGATTCATGTTGGTTACAAGTTCGGGTCGTGGAAAAAGGACGTCTACATGGACGGGTACGAACGAGCTGATGTGGTCGAATACCGCAAAGGATTTTGCACCACGTGGCTGGAGCTGAGCGAGCGGATGGTATCGTACAAGGATCCAGACATGGACATTGTTGAGGCCCGATCGAACCCATTGGGCGATGCCGTCGTGTGGGTGACGCATGATGAATCTGTGTTCTATGCGAACGACGATGGCGGAAAGGTTTGGACCAACGCTGCGCACCCAGACCTCCCCAAGAAGGGACGAGGTCGTTCAATTATGGTGTCCGACTTCCTTTGTCC
>VJMH01006739.1:0-10634 GCA_009835185.1 Aphanomyces stellatus | reverse complement strand
CTTCAACTACAGTCCCACGTACTTGTGTTTCACCGCTGAACTATCGTTACCCCGTTGGCCCCTGTCGGTGCCGCTTAAAACTTGGGTGTGTGCTGGGACGTCTTTTACAATGCTCCATAGAGGCTAAGTTCGCTATGTGGCCACTCCCTTTAGCTCAATTTGCACGTTCGTCGCGCAAGCCTGGTACCAAAACGCGGCCGATGTGGCTGCGCGTGCGGGAGGGCACGCTCGCGCTGAGTCTAGCATGGCAACTACGAGAACGAAATCACAAATGCGAGATTTTGGATTCGATCGGCAACACATTGGTCCTAGGACCTCGACCTTGGAAGCGTTTTCGCAGGTGAAAAGTTCCAGGTTCAGAACTGGCCATTTATCATTTATTAATACTAGCCAGTACCCGCTTGTTTGGCGAAAGAGTAATAATTTGTAATTTCTTAATAAATATATACTACTAGTATTATTGTTTTTATCTGAAATTCCACAATTAAACCATTATGAACAACATCCTTTGAGTCGTTGGAAACATCCCACCGCTTGCAAATACGTCGATGGCCACAAAGATGGATCAAGTGCACGACCTCCAGTCATCCTCAGCTATCCCCCACCTCTAGCGTTGTCCAAACCGCCGCGCAGTTTTTTCCGCGCAAGAAATTGAGTCATAGATATAGAATGACTGTGGTGCAGTGGAAATGTAAAACGAATGAATTAAGAAAAGTTACAGAAACACGCAAATTACTAGCAAAAGCGGTTTGGAATCAATTCTTCTTGGCACAGGGAGTCGCCGCGGGAGCAAGAGTCGTTTGACAGGGAGATTTTGTTGTCGTGGTGCACGGGGCCTTGGCCGTCTCAATCGGAGAACAAGACACCTTCGAAGTAGTTGCGTAAGACACATTCGAAGTCGTATTGCCAGGGGCCTTTGTTATCATGCCAGGGGTAGGTGTAGTTGTCGTTGGTTTGACCACAGTCGAGCAAGGAGCACATGTAGTCATGCCAGGTGACTGAGTAGAGATGAAAGGACTCTTCGACGTTGTCATGGCGGGGGTAGCCGTCGTGGTGGTAGGAGCCTTGGAGGTCGTGGCAGGGACGACCGTGGTGGTGGTGACAGGGGTGGCCTTGGTGGTGACAGGGGTGGCAGTGGTGGTCAAGCGAGTAGCCGTGGTCGTGACGGGGGTAGCCGTCGTGGTGGTAGGAGCCTTGGAGGTCGTGGCAGGGACGACCGTGGTGGTGGTGACAGGGGTGGCCGTGGTGATCAAGGGAGTAGCCGTTGTGGTCAAGGGAGTGGCTGATATCGTCTTGCGGGTGGCCGTTGTGGTGGCAGGGACGATCGTGGTGGCGGTTACAGTGTTGGCGGAGGTGGTGACAGGTGTGGTCGTGGTCGTGACGGGTGTAGCCGTGGTTGTGTAATCTTGTGGGGACGTAGTGGACTTGGGATTAGCCGTGTGAGCCATGATTTTGGGTGAGAGTGGAAAGAGGTGAATTTGGAAGTGAGTATGAAGAGTGTCTTAGAGTTTTGAAGGTAGAAACATTGCTGCAAGTGGCATGTGTTGGAGTGATTGGGTACATTATATTTGTCAGATGTCCACAGTGTAGCTGAATCGTAACGGTTGTGCGATGCTGCGTGTCCGTGCCACTTTATACATACGTGTTCAATGAAGAAGTAAGATATGTTGACTTCACCTACACACGACACGAGCTAAAAGACACATATTTCGAGGTTACTTGACCCGCTGTCCGGCCACTGAATTGAAACTCACCCAGTACAATATGCGTTCGTTTGAAACCGAAAAACACTAAGATTCACACCAGATGTATGCATGGGTGCTTCGCACACCCAAAGGTATTCGAGCCTATTCATAGATGTTTTCGTTTGAGGAGAAGCGAGGGTTCATAGTAGATGTATTCATCGTTCATAGTAAATCTATTCACCGTTATGAACCTTTAACGCCAATCGATCACCAAATAATGACACATGATAGTCAGTTGGTCTATTTGACCCTTGATATATATCTCATCATGGCCTTGTACGCGTGGGTAGAGACATTTGAACTGTGAGCTGCGGATACCTAGGAAGACAATATTTCAAGTTGAAGTTGTCAGCTTCCATAAGACAGCTGGTGGTCATGATCTGCAATGGGGAGATATGAGTGTTTATTTCGGGTTAATTAGCCCGACTAGAGATGGCATTCATAGTCTGCAAATGGAGATACTGCGCGCGTTCAAAGTGGTTGAATACAAATTGATTGGGTTGAATGGCTGGGCGGATACTTTAGTTTGAAAATGTCATGCCATTCTCCCAGGTGCTGCTATCGACAGTGTGATAGGATACACGACCTGATGGCTTCTTTGGTCTGGCTACATTTGCGTTTGATCCTTCTTTTTGAAGCACGATCGGGTGATATATCATCCTAACCAAACTCCCAAGATGTTGTAGATGGGTGATTCATGCCTCTAAAAATGGCGACTATATTCCCCCGGCAACACAACGCCAAGGCATTTTATATAGTGCTGCTTTTGTTCCAATCTGCATTGGATTTGAGGCTGTGGGACCAGAGGCTACTTGCAGCAACTTACTCCTTGCTTGTCGAAGCTTGTAATCTCCAACAGTGTAGACATACAGCACAAGACGCAGTGGCTTAAATAGTAACCCATCCGCTTTGTTCGCTACAAAACGAAGGACTGACACCGGCCCTCGGCCTCTCGCTGGCTTGATATGACAAGACATGCATGTGACGGATGAAGATCTTTCCACCTACTTCACCTGCGTTCACACGTTACGCTTGCTCTCGTGTTTTAAGAAGTCTGAATATACAAATATTGATTTGCATGGTAAATTGTATTAGTGTTTGACTTTTAAAGGATGAGCCATCGATCGTTGTCGTTTACTAGTAGTAACATAGGGCATTGTGTTTGCGTGTCCACGGCAATACATGTCCTTGTTGGGCCGTGGCTCGTTCACTGCTCGAATTCAGCCTGGCGGTGTTCCTTGTGGTATGCGCACACCCACTTTACTTGGCCACGGAGATTTGGGTTGGGGTGGTCCCGACGCACCACGCGCTTTGAGAGCCCACCAACAACGTGGTTGCGATAGTCGTAGTCGATGCTGTCCAGCAAATGCTGGAGGCGCTCGTATGTCGCAGGGTCGTGTCGGTAGGCTTGCCACGCCGCTTGCACGAGTGCGTCGGCTTCCAATAACGTCACAAGCTTCGTCTCAAGCTTGTGCGCGACTTGCTTGAGTATCGAATCGATATTGAGCTCGTCGACATGTCCAAGTTTTTTGTGGATGGCGTCGACGGCACACTTGGCCGTCTCCATCGTCTCCCAATCCAACGTGGCACTGCCCAGGAGGCGAAAACCCGTGGCCATTGCCTTGAGCACAGGCAATGCATTGCGGAGAAACGGCGAGTCAAGCATAACGACGAGTTTGTCGTCGTCTGGCGTTCGATCGGTGACCATGTCGCACGGCTGGTCGTCGTCGCACATCTCGCAGAGGGGCGTCACGCGAAACGTAATACGATGGACGAGATGCGCCATGCCGTGGAGGAAGCTGTGTCCGTCGGCGCGTTCCAAACGCCACACGGAGGGGACGGTAAACATGGCCAATGAGTCGACTTTCGTTGGGTGGTACATACATCGAACGGCCACCATCTCGGCCAAGTCTTGTAGCGAGCCGCGAGTCGTGGGGTCCGCCGTAAGACACTTTTTCAGTAGTTCTTTCTGCGACGGCCGCAACGACGCGATGTGAAGACTAGCGTCAAGTACACAAGTCGATTCACTGGCAGCAATCTTGCGCACGATCTCATCGTCGTCCAGCTGATCAAATTCGACCAAGCGCTGATTCGGCACAAAGAGTTTGAGCACCAAGACAGCCAAACAATAGACGTCGTACGAGGGCGTCGCGAGAGGGTTTGGGCCAAGCCCGACGAGGAAGCGCGCCATCTCGGGCGGACAAGCATCGATGGACGATTGAGCATGCGGGAGAAGGGGCTCCTTTCGCTTGGTCGTGTGGGCAAAGCCAATCAACTTGGTCACATCCCCAAAACGGACCGCAAGGCTCAAACAAATGTCGCCGTGGACAAAGCCTTGGCCGTGCAGAAAGCCGACGGCACTGACGAGTTGGTCGACGATGCCAACCTTGGACACGTGCATTCGATCGTCGGCCAAGATTCGATCGAGCGATTGGCCGTGTTCCATTACAATTGCATCACACGAGTAGTCGCCAAGCTTTTGACGGCCAAACGTGCGCCACTCGACGACATGTGGCTTGGCCTCACGACCGGCGTGGGTGTTGAGGTACTCAAAGAACTCCATCTCGCGATGACTGTCGGTGAGTTTCACGACCACTTGCGTCAAATTGCGCTTGTGCTCGGCGAAAAAGATAGACGAGGCAATGGGGTCGAGCGGCAAGAGTCGATATTCGTCGAGGATATCAACTTGTTGAGTTGTGCCTACGGCGAGTGAGATTGAAATCAGGTGTGGCGGTCGATTGTACCGGTGCGAATGATTGCGTCGACAACAGCGGCGCAAGGTGTCGTGTGGTTCTTTGTCCAAGAAAGCATGCTAGACGATGGGGCGGGCAATTAGTTTGTGAGGAGCAAGACGACGCACTGGTTGGGCGAATGCCACGGCGTCACACGGTCAATTCCTCGAACAATCGCTTCGAATTGTTGCTCCAAGTCTATGGGAAACAAGCGTTCGAAACGTGCGCTGTTACAGCAGCCAAAACTCCATCAACGGCACCAACTTGGACATAAACGTCGTCATAGATCACCAAATTCATTTGGCATGCCCAGAAAAACGATTGGATTTTGTTCTGCCACACCTTGATTCCTCGACGGGAAAAAGATGCAATTTCATTTTTGTGCAATCTGAATGGTATCTTGAGCTGACCAATCGACCAATCACGGCCTCCCATGTCCCTCGGTCCATTTGCAAAAGTGTTTCGACTTTGACGTCAGCCAACTACAGTGACGTCGTTGATGTACCCATGCAACTATGAATGCATCCCAGTCAACCAAAGATTTTCGTCCCCGTCATACTACATAGTAGATGACTTTGGGAATGGTTTTGGCTCCGCCATCGCATTTTTGAGTCCGTTCTCATGCAGTTGCATCCAAAAACGGATCAAGTGTAATAGGCATATATTGAATGCACTCTTTTTGACGTATCAGACGAGCGTTGACACACCAGTCACCCTGGGAATGAACTTTTGACGTTCACTCCCATATCATCGCCACCCGTCGACACAGGATAACATTCCATCACATTGCCCTCCTCTCGGGGCAAAACACCCCTGTGTGAGTTGCTAGTCACACACAGCGCAAGAGAACTGGGCAGGCAACACACAAAGGACCTCTCCCCTGCCATCTTGTCACTCTCCCAAATGTCCAACATGTATCCGGATAACATACGAGTCCCGATTTGGTATTTTAGCCAATCAGTGTTGCCGATGGACCTCTCACTCTTTTTTGAGATCTAAATTCAAAGGCCAAGCATGTGGGCTGCGTTGACCGGCCAAGTCCACGATGCCATTTTCACGGACCCACCAACACGATGCAGCGCGTCCATTCGTCATGAGCTCGCCGCTGCCAACGTCACGACCCTCCGGTTCGAGCATCTGACGGTCGAGAACGCCCCGGCCGTGGCCGCGTTGCTCGTGCGCGGGTTCGCACACTCGCCCCTTGTCCAAGCATCAGGCCAAGACACTTCGAATCGACCCAAGAACTTTCTTCGCATATGCGATGAAATTGCGCGTGCGGAAGCCGAGACGCAGCGTCCCGTGTCGATCGTTTGCTATTGCGGCGAAACGGTTGTCGCAGCCATCCATGTGAGACCTCCAGCACCCGTCGCTTCCAAGGACACGGTCAAAAACGAATGGACCGCATCGAACCGCCTCAGCGGGTGCTTGGCCTACACAATGGAGACCCAGAATGGCCGGGGGCGCCGCGCGACGTTGGATCTACCCGAGCTGTCGCTGACGACCGTGGACCCCGCGTTTCGAGGCACGTTGGTGGATTCGCAAGGTGTCAAGCAGTCGTTGTACCAACGCATGGTGGCAGCTGCCGAGCACGAGGTCCGTGTTTTGTCGCATACCGGTTGTGAGAGCGTGGAGTTTTGTAGGCGGCCAAGTATTGGCGCGGGATCTTTTCTATCTCGAACGACATTTCAGCTGCCCGACACATCCAAGACAAATGGACGGTCGTCGTGCGTCTCCCGTACTCGGAGTTCCCACCTCAACTGATTGTTGACCAAACGATCGATGGCGCTGTCAATATCTGCGTGCATGAATTCGATCGACCATAGTCGAGTGGCGCGAGTCGCTCTGTCGAGGCATCGATCCTACTGAGTTGCATAGCATTTATGGACTGTAGCATTGGAACATGGAAACGAGTCAACGTTTGACAACACAAGTTTCTTTCGAGGAGTATTTCTTTGTTGGGCAGTTTTGAAGTACGGTAAAGATGACACGTCCAAGAGCTTGGCTTTTGGCATGCGATCCTCTCAACATTCCATCATGTTCCTCAGTCGATATGACTACACACCTTACACTATATCAATGGAAATAGGGGCGCGCACTCCGTTCCCTTCATTACATTTCCAACGACCGAGAGATCTGCCATTTTCGTTTGTCAAACTTTGAGTTTTCGTCGGATCTGCCAGATGCAACGCGTGATCGATGGCATTGCCCAAATCCGTCCGAAGCTCGAAAATATACACCATTTGTTGACAATGACATCGCCGACTGAGGCGTTGCCGACGAGGGGCTTGTTTTTGGACGGCATCAAACACGACGATGCAATGGATCGAAGCTGTGGAGTATATTTGACGACCGACTCCCTCGACGGAGCGCTGCGACGGCCCAAGAAGCCAACACAAATACGATCTCAAGAGTGTTGGTATTCTATGCCGTTAGTGGGATTCATTGCACACACCAACTTTCAGATTCCACTGAGAGCACACAATGTGGGCAGCGCTGACCATCGACGTCCAAGACGCCATCTTCACGGAGCCACCAACACGTGGCAGTGCGTCCATTCGCCACGAGCTCGCCACTGCCAACGTCGCGACCCTTCGCTTTGAAAATCTGACGGCCGAGAACGCGCCAGCCGTAGCTGCATTGCTGGACCGCGGGCTCGCCGCCTCGTTGCTCGTCCAAGCCGCGGGCCAAGACACGACGAATCGGCTCGAAAACTTTCGGCGAATGTGCAAAGAACTTGCGCAAGCCGAGATCGAGCGTCCCGTGTCTGTCGTGTGCTTGTGCGGCACGGCGGTCGTGGCCGCCATCCTGATCACGCCCCCCAAACCCAGTGACGACAACGCAACGTCCACGACCACCGAATGGAGCGCATCCAACCGCCTCTATGGCTGCTTGGCCCATGCCTTGGATGCCCACGGCGGTCTGGGACGCCGCGCAACGGCCAACCTGCCCGAGCTTTCCTTGACCACCGTGGACGTGGCGTTTCGAGGTTCATTGGTCGATTCCAAAGGTGTCCAGCAGTCGTTGTACCAGCGCATGATTGCGGCGGCCGAAGTCGAGGTCTGTGTTGTGCAAGATGCACGATTTGACCACCGAGTGTGTGTAGGTGGCCAAGCACTGGGAGGGGATCTTTTCGCTCTCGAACGAGGTCTCGGCGGCCCGACACGTCCAAGACAAATGGACAGTCGTCGTACGTCTTCCCTTTTCCGAGTTTCCACCAGAGCTCATCGTGGACAAAACAATTTATGGCGCTGTCAACGTATGCGTTCACAAGTTGGATCGGCCGTAGACGTCGTCGTCCCACGGACAAATCCATGCATCTCGTTTGAGGTAGTATAGCTCAAGAGGCATTGGATATGCACAATACACGCGACCGTGCGGCGATTGCAATGTGTTGTCCTGGGATGGAAGTACCATTTTGATGGCCATGGTTGATCGTGCCACTTGGTGACGACGCCCGTTGTCGGATTGTATGTCTAGGCAATGACGTGGCGGGTCATGCGTTCGGCCACGATGTGACGGTGTCTTTCATGTTTGGTAATTCCATGTTCCGGTCGGGAGTTGTTGGCCACAGGTTAAAGCATCTTGGACGACTCGGGCAACTTGTCGTGATGAAAATGCAATTGGCACGTGGCCATGTTGCCACGTAGGTCAAGCAAAGGTGTTTGATCGACTTGCGCGGAATACACTGTGGACGGTGCCAGGATGGTCGGAGTCGTGCACATGATTTTGCCGCGCGCCGCACCACTTGATTCTGTGGAACAATGCAACGGACTGGACTTGCAAGTCGTGGGTTGTTCGACATTCTGACAGCTCCAAATGGTGGAGTTCAACATGCATGATAGATGAATCTACGATGCACGAGAACGTCGAACAATTGATCGTCCTGAGCTTTTGAAGCTGACTTTGAAGCAGCCTAGGTCGTTGTGATTGGATCGTTTTTGGATATAGTACCCCCGGACCTACTCGAAAATATGTGTGTTGAAGATACCGATTGGTTGCACATCAGCTCCACCGGAAAAGTGTCCCTCATCCACACGACACCAAAGGTGGCTAGCCTAGGATGAGTGTCAGTTTCTTGTACACAAAGACCCTGAAAGGAGTGAAAGGAGACCATAGTTTCGACTTCTGTCAACTTATCTGCCTACTAGTATGCAACGCAATGTTGACTCTGGCAAGACACAATGAAAATGGGCTTTGAGATCCGTTTGTTGCTTGCGATGGCCGTTATAAGGTTGAGTGTCGTAGTGGCTAGTTGTGGTCAATGGTCATCAGGTTGTGTCTCTGAGCTGGGGGCACAGCTCGTGCATGGATGATTGGCCGACCAGTCGTGATTGATGGAGCGCCATGCCCCGCGGAGGATGAACTCATCAGCAGTACAATCAAATACTAGTACTGCACAACGACCATAGCGGGGTGAATGGCTGTGGGCGCATGTGAATTTTAACTGTACAATGCAACACTGCCAGCTGCTGCAATCGACCGTGTGATCGTATGCACGACCTCATGGCTTCTTTGGCCTGGCTACAAGTGCCGACATGTTAGTTTGAGGTCCTTCTTTTTGAAGTACGATCAGGTGATATTTCATCGTGAGCAGTCTTCCACGCCTCGAGTTTACCCAACAAAGTCCTTCTAGTTAAATGCCCACAACCAAAACACGTCGACTTTGTTGCCCAGGTAAGAAAGTACTCAGCCACCTTGAAAGCTAATCCCCGTTGCAGATGTTCAACACCACGTGCCGGCTGTCTCGTCCAAGCTGACCACTTCAACTTGAAATATTTGCATAAACCAAAGCAACGAGATTAAATGTATCTGCCTTCGTGTACAAGCCGTTGATCAAGTCCTCAGATTGATCAACAAAGCATCGTTTGTCTTTGGTGTTCAAATTCGCTAGAGGTCCACATCAACAAAAACGCTCGAGATCCGAGCCTACCTTAGAAACCCAGAGGTCGCACACCCAAAGTTTGCCCAACCGAAATTCATACATCTGGTATGAAACATTGTTCAGCTGTGGCCGTTTCAGATTCAAACGAACGCATCGTTCTGGGTGAGTTTCGCTCGGAGGATTGGGATGTGCAATGAATGGGTTTCCCACCAACGAAAGGTGTATGTTGGAGCTCGTGTCGTGTGTGAGTGAAGACTGCTCCACTTTTGTTTGACACGCATGTTTCAGCGTATAAAATATAGCAGCTAGGACAACATGGTGTCGCAGAACCGTTACTTTCAGTTACACTTGGGACATCTGACATATGGTAAACCCATTCACGCCAACATTGCTCACCAAGCAAAGAAAGTTGGTTGGGATGGCATCGATGATGAACATCTAAACAAAAAAGCTAGAAACATTGTATCTGACAGTGGATTGACGAAAAACAACGTATTGCCCTCCAATTTACTGGTGTTTGTAGGGAATCTCTCAGGCTTGCTGGAACTGCACATCCAGTTCCAAAGAATCACAGCCACCAATTCACGCCACACGAAAGCCGGAACCAACGAAGCCATCTGGCACTATCTGCCTAACATATGACAATTGTATCGATGCTTCTACATTCAAGACTCAACGAGGCCATTTGAACTCACTTTCAAATTCACCTCATCCAACTCTACTCCAAGCACTCATGGTTGCCTTTCGGTACATTATTGCAGCGCTCTTGGCAACGGATATGGTTGCTGGTCAATACGACTACACTACAACAACAACAAGACCCCGAACAACTCGTCAACCTCGCACGACCAAACACAAGTTTACGACATACCAACCTAAATACACAACCACAGCTACCCCCGTCACGACCACGGCTACTCCCTTGACCACCACTGCCACCCCCGTCACCACCACGGCCACCCCTGTCACCACCACCACGGTCGTCCCTGCCACGACCTCCAAGGCTCCTACCACCACGACGGCTACCCCCGTCACGACCACGGCTACTCCCTTGACCACCACTGCCACCCCCGTCACCACCACGGCCACCCCTGTCACCACCACCACGGTCGTCCCTGCCACGACCTCCAAGGCTCCTACCACCACGACGGCTACCCCCGTCACGACCACGGCTACTCCCTTGACCACCACTGCCACCCCCGTCACCACCACTGCCACCCCTGTCACCACCACGGCCACCCCTGTCACCACCACCACGGTCGTCCCTGCCACGAC
>VJMH01006738.1:0-14985 GCA_009835185.1 Aphanomyces stellatus | reverse complement strand
CGGCGACCCGTACTCGGGTGTCCGTGAACACGAAACTGGTGGCACCTACGGCGTCTTTCCGACCCAAGGTGCCAAGGCCATCGGTGCCTGCTACACCCCTGGCTCGACCGTCGACATCACAGTGCAACTCACGGCCAACCACATGGGTCATTTTACCTTTGGCCTCTGCAAACTCAACGGCAAACACGACAAGGAAACCGAAGAGTGTTTCCAAACGTTGGCCCAGCCCGATGGCCAACAGCAATGGCCCGTCCCTTCTGGCAACGATTTTTTCACCATGAAGTACACCCTTCCCAAAGGTGTGACCTGTGACGGCGACGCACACTGTGTCTTGAGGTGGTCCTATACGGGTGGCAACAACCCCGGTGTTGGTGACCTTGGTCAAGAATGGTTTTGGAACTGCGCTGACGTTTACATTTCCAACACCTGTGGCGCTGCTCCTGCCCCCAGCTCCTCAACCCCTACGTATGCTCCTGTCCCCAGCTCTTCCACCCCTACGTACGCCCCCGCCCCCAGCTCTGCCAGCCCCACGTATGCCCCTGCGCCGAGCTCTGCCAACCCCACTTATGCCCCAGCCCCCAGCAGCTCATCGACCCCTGCTCCCCAACCCCCCGCTGGTTTGTGCGGCACTTGTAACAACTGTCTTTACCCTGGCACGAATGCTTGCTTCATTGGCTGGACCGAAGGCCAATGCAAGCAAGTTTCAGCCTATAAGTGGTGTGGTCAACCCACGATGGCCAACAAGTGTGGCAAGTGCAACAACTGCTACTACGCTGCTGCGGACGCCTGTTTCATTGGCTGGACGGCTGCCCAATGCGCCCAAGTGCCACAATACTCGTGGTGCGGTGACAACGCGGTCGTGCCTACCTCCAACACGCCCTCGTCGTCGTACCCGACTGTCTCCCCCAGCGCCTACCCCAGCACGTCGCCCAGCTATGCCCCCACTCCGTCGTCGTATGCCCCTGCCACCCCCACGCCTTCATCGTACGCCCCAGTCACCCCGGCCCCATCGACCATTACGTATGCCCCGTCTCCGTCTTCCGGTGGTGTCTCGCAAACCATCAGCTGGAACTGGTTTGCTTCGTCGACGACTGACTGCGATGGCAGCTTGAGCAAAGACACGCTGAACACGGGCTTTTACATTGGCAGTGAAAACGTCCCCGCCGACTGCGGCAAGACTGCGACCTTTACCTTCCTCGGCAAGAGCGTCACAGCCACCGTCATGTGGCGCACCACTGGCGGCACCAGCTACCATGAATTATCTCCTAACGCATTTGCCAAGTTGCTTGGCTCGTCGGCGGATGCTGCCAACTTTAACAACGCCGCGGCGTTCCAAGCGGCCATCAACGACCCTGGTCACGTCACCGCCACGTGCACGGGCACTTGCTAAATGTGCAATTTAATCATGACTGTTGTGTGTTCCATGTTGTGCTATTTTTCTGGTGGCATCCGTGCAGTCTCTTCGCACTCATTCTGGACACAACAGTGTTGGTGGCCAACTGGCATTGGTCATGTACAGCGTTTGAAAACAGACTGTCGACTTGTCGGTGGTTGTGTGGTTTGTTTCATGCACAGATACTACACCATTTGACGATATAATAAAGTTTGTTCAATTGAATTTGACTTCATTCGTCTTGGTGTTGACTTTGCAACTCTGGGCACGCCTTGTATTCATTTGACAATGCTTCAGTTTATTTGGAATTGATGGCCTCTGGCTCAAGTCGAGATGCCATTGACCTTTATTTAGTTGAAGGTCTGGCCAAACCGCGCCTGCCGGCATACTTATGGCGTTGACTTTATTAAATCGTCAAATGGTGTACTGGGCTTCGCCATCGTCTTACAGCATATTGAAGTCCATTGCCTGGCTGTTGCTGTTCCAACACAACACAAGTCAATTGTAATGTAGTATTGAAGTCACAAACCAAAATACTTGCATGCTGGCTTCTGCTGTAGCGACCACAGCTCTATTTACTCGGTGAGTCCAATCGCAGCGTGCAACCGTGTCGGCAAGCTTGTGTTGGAGTCTCTTGGCACTGCAAACGCTCGCCAAAGTTTAATATCCATGACATAAATGGTTTGTCGAGACCGAAAGGACACGAGACCATTCATGAGGGCTGACGCTGGGTCGATGTAGTAGACGTTGTGATGGAGCCAATCAGATCGAGCAAAGAGGTAGTTGGCCCCGGCACTGAGGAGCAGCGAGTGGCCAGTCGCAGTGGCGACGTCGTCCCGTCGCTTCAAGACACGCACTGCAGCATAACACACCACATTGGTCGCGCTAACGATGCCAAGCAGCCAATAGAGGCGTGAGACGTGGCCAATGACCACGACGCCACTCGTGCAGACGAGTTGCAAGTCGATTTGGTCAATCTGACAGCTCGGATCGATCGTCGCGTGGTGGGTCACCGGCAATGCGAGTGTCAGAATTGCAGCAAGGAACCACGTGAGCAAGCTACTGCTGGACGCGTACAGAGCCGTGTACTCCTTGGTGCAAACCATGAGGACATCGTTGAGGATGTACACGAGCCACGTGACTTCGCCCGCGCCTAAGATGGTCTTGTACCAGGGCACTTCGACAACTTGAAAAAGCGAGACAATATTGTTCATCAAGTGTAATTCCAACGTGCCAGTGCTGAGAAGACAAAGCGCGGTGATGCCACGAAGGAGCAGCAACGGTCGTCCGACCCAAACGATGCCAGCGACGCGGTTGATTTCAAGCAGATTGGCAGCTTCGACGCAGCCTTGATTTGAGAGAATGAAAATCGAAATGCCTGTGGCAGTGGCCAAGAGGAGACCTGTGATGTACTGCACCCCCGACCGCGCGTACAAGGCAAACGTCGTCGGAAGTTCGTACGGTTGCGCGTCCTGGCCAATCAGTGGCTGGGCTTCGGTGACGAGATGGACGTGACCGGCGTCACCTTCAAATCGCACGACTTCGCGCTCGCCCATGGCCCATTCCATCACATGCAGCCACGCCCAAAAGAAAAACGTTGGGTCAGCTGGGTCAAAAAGTGCATATTGGAGCATTTGCAGGGGGAACGAGGCGTTTTCTTGGACATATTGGAAGATTGTGGCTTGGAGAGCCCAGACGTCGGTTGTCGCGACCGTCGCGAGGGTTTGCAAGTCAGACACCTCGCGCGGGGGTATCATTTCCTGAATCAATGCTGCGATCGATGTCATGTACTCCGTCTCGCAATCTATTGGCCGTGCTTCGTGGACACACACGGCCGATAGGTTGACAGTTGGAGAATTCAAACCCGATGCGATCGCAGCCACGATCGCCTTGAGCTTGGTCGGACGCAACAAGGTCATCACGTACTGCCCGCAGGCAGTTGTGCGCCCAGTTCGCTTGGTCATGCCATCGTAGACGTAGTCACCAAACATGGACTCGGGACACAAAATGTCGCAACCGCAGGCAAGCCACTTGGACAGTGCGAGAAAGTTTGATGGGAAAGCCTTGAGTGTGTCGAGAGAGGAGGCTGAAATATTGTCGTAGGCTCTCGCGGCTGCCTCGTTTGTTGTCAATGTACGTCGAAGGACGTCCAACCCAGTCGCCACAAAGTACTTGACACTGGTGGGACACGGAATGTTCTTCATGTCGATCGACCCAAACGGCCCTATCGTCTGTTGCACCAAGGCATACGCAGCCCCAATGGGAGCTGTGATTGTCCCATTTTGAGCCAAGAGAGCAAACATGGACGTGTTGGCAAACGCGTACGAGCTGCTTGTTCGAATCAGACTCTGACCACTGACAAGAGATGCGTTTTGACTGACGGCCCATAAATCATTGGCCAACCCCCAGTACATTGGAAACGTTGTTTGGGAGGCCAGTCGGTACGAGCCATTGGAATGGCTGAGCGTCATGGGGTATTGCACACCAAAGGCATTTTCAATCATATACGTGTTGATCAGTCCCGTGGTTTTGTAGTTTTGCCATTGGACCGTGTAGTGCTGGATGCCTGCGTTATGCCAGTACGTGACTTCATCGACGATTGAATTAACGTTCGTTTGGACGGATGCCAGCCATTTCCGCCCCACTTTGCTGAGTTGTAGCTCGTGGCCAAAGGCAATGCCAAACGATGTGCCCCAACAACTTGTCCAAGTGTCCCAGTTTGTGTTGCGCAACGCTGGTTCCAAATAGACGGCTCCGTTGGAGATATCATTTTGACAGCGTAGCTGTCGAGCGGCGGTGTTGGCCACGGGCCACAGTCGCTGAAAGTCGACCCAGCAATATTGAGTAAACACCCATGGAATTGAGCACGGATCTGTGGTGCGGAGGCCTTGAACAATGGGAGGCAAAGCACTCAACGGTTCAAACTGCAATCGAGGCGGTAAATAGACATTCCACTTGACTTGGATGGCAGGGTCACTGAAATTGACATCGGTTGTACTCCACTGTGGTTCATCGAGGCGAATGTGACTCAGATTACGACCGAGCGACAGTTGTTCGTTGAACCAATTTGCGATGGCCACGTGATGTCCAGTCATGTTGAACGTGGCCCAATAAAAATTGTTGGCAAAATTGACGGACGAGAGGTCAATGTACGACACACTGCCAATGGCTGTGAGGCCAATGTACCCAAATCCTACGAATACTTTAAGATAGGACCAGCACGTGTGTTGTTGCGTTGGTTGACAAGATGAGGAGAACGTTCCTTGAGCGAGTTGGCTGACGTTGGCACATCCAAATGCTGATGGCTTGAACACCACAACGCTGCCCACGCGAGTCGCCACGTTCGATTCTGGGATGATAACCCACAGATTCATGTCAAAGACCATATTTTGGCCGTGAAAAGTAAACGGGATCATGCCACTCATGACACACGCAGCGCTATCCAATTGCCACATGCCTCGAGCGGCAGGATGTCGGGATTTCAAAAAGGCTTGGGCCGAGCCATGCAACATCAGCGACGTTCGTTCGGGCGAATGGCTTCGACGCTTGTACGCAAACGTCCCTGCCACCAAGAGAGAAAGCCATATGCATCCACCATGCACGAGAACTAGCAACACGATGCGCTGCCAGGCCCCCACTTGAACAGCACCACTTTGGCATGTGAGTATTTTATCCACGTTCTGAACGGTGCATTGGCGGTTCAGCGTCGTCGTCAAAACGACTGGGGACGTAATTTCAACGACTAACACTACAAGCCACGCCAAGCCACTGGCCAACGCAGCGGTCCAATTGGGGAAGCCTCCTGTCCAAACGAGCAGGACGTCGCTGATGACGTATGTGACCCACGTCGACTCGCCCGCGACCACCATCGTGGCAACGAGGGGCCGTGGGGCAAACTCGAATTTGGAGTAGCCTCCAGCGTGCGTCATCAGCTGGACTTGGGACGTGCTGAGGAGCAAGGTTGCGGTGAGGCCACGAAGCAAGAGCAGCGGCCGACCAATCCAAATGGACCCGACGACGCGGTTAAAGACGAAAAGATTGCGTGCTGTGGCGCAAAAGGAGTCACACACGACGTAGCCAAGCACGACGCATGCGACAAAGCCAAAGATTGTGGTCACAACAACGAGTAAATAATAGACCATTTGGGTATCGCGAATGCCCCCGGATAAGTCACTCCTGCTCACAAGTTGAATGTTTGCGTAAGCCTCCGAGATGAGCACGACCGTGGCGGCGTCGCCTTCAAGACGTAGAACTTCGCGCGTGCCTTGGACCCAGTCATAAATGGCCAGCCAGCCAAAGAAGGACCAATTTGGATCAGACGTGAGCAACGGTTGTTGGAGCAAGAGCCAGTTGCCCGAGGCGTTTTGGGCATATTGGACAAACTGGAGCGGTGGAGCCGAAGCCACAGCCGGGGAAATCATGTTGGTGGGAGGCCATGTATCGACTTTTTGCGAGAGTGCGAGTTGGGCTTGGGTGAGCGCGGCAATGCAGCTGGGTGCGCTTTGGATGGCGCAAATCGAACGGATTTGGTTGGCTCCGGAAGCATAAAGAGCAAAGAGCAAGGCTTCGTTGGATGCAACGAGGCTGAATTGGATCTGGGTCGTGCACGAATCGTCAAATGAGATCATCGTCTGTGGAAATGATGTCGCAGGGTTGTAGAGGCAGAGGATGTTGCCACCATTGTACGACAAGCCCGGGCGAGCAAAGGTAGGAGGCATGGGCGTTAGGGTCACGGAAGCCGCGGATTCAAACTGGTCTCGAAACCTCGGTTCGGTCCAAAGACGTTGGTACAGCACCGAGCGAAAGGCGGTGACCCAAGCCAGCAGTGGCCCCGGAACCGCGACGACAAATGTATCAATGGATTCAAACGGGCCAATCGTGTCGTACAAGACACCGACTTGCTCTCCATAGGTTGAGTCGATGCCTTGGACGCCAATGATGCTGGCCACGGGCCTCGCCAAGTTGTCAAAGCTGTTGGCGGCACTGCGAATGAGACTTGCGTTAAAGTACTCACACATGTAGAGATCGTTGTGAAAGTTCCAAAAGAGAATCACCGACGTCCATGGCCCGATCGAAGCCGAGCTGGCTTTGAGAGTCATGGATTGGGATATCCCCAGTGCGTTTTCGACCATCATCGTCTCGGTGATGGCGACGACAAATTTGTTGTGCCAGAGCAAGTCATAACGGACCAAGTGAATCGATTGCAACAAGGCTACTTCGGCATCGACGCTCAGCCGTTGATTGTCGGTGGGCCGGTCTGCCAGCCACTGGACCCCATCTGGCGTCTGCTGCAACTCAAACTCCACGGCAATGTGCCACATATCACCTGCCAAGGCCATAAACACAGTCCAGTCAACGTTGCGGACGAGAGTTTCGACATATGTCGCGGCGTTGTCTTTGTATTGTTGGGCACAGCGTGTCGATCGGCCGGCTGTATGGGCCACATCCCACCGCCGCTGAAAGTCAAGCCAGCAGTACTGGCCATAGACGTCGTAGGCGCGGGTCGTGTTGCGGAGGTCGCGGATGGCGCGATCAAGTGTGTTGAGTTCCGTGAAGAGCACTTGTCGAGCGTAGGCTGGCTGAAAGGTCAAAGGCACGCTAAGCGACTGGCCATACGACTTGTGTACAATCAAATCCGGCGCGGTGGCATCCATCGAGCCATTGCGAGCCATTGAGAGGCGGAGGTTCACCAAGTCAATGAGGAGACCTCCGTAACCAGTGACGTTGTAGTGCGACCAGTAGAGATTGTTGGACAACGAAGGGTCGAGGAGGTGCAGAAACCACACGGACAGCGAAATTGTGATGACGAGGTAGGCCATGCCGCCGAAAGCTTCAAGTCGCTCACGTCTTGAAAAGGACTGGACCAAAGGCAGCGTCTGACTGCGTTCACCATCGTACGGGGCGATCATCGATGTCTAAAAGGTGATTGCAGGCTGGTTTTGTAACCGACCAAAACCGCCGTGGGGTCCACGGGGGAAGCTCGGGCACTTGAAGTGCAGGGCAACAGCCTCTATTTAAATTGGAATCAAAAATACCCAGGCGCATCAACGACAAGAGATTGTTTGACCAACAAAACCAAACGGGTGCCCAGTGGCAATTACGTCTGGTGCAATTACGAGACACCGGTGCAAAATCCCCAAGTACCTCTCAACGCCATCATGCCCAAGCTAGCTTGGACGTACAGCTACGCGATCAACTTGCCTCTGTCAAGAAAATCTCTTCGTGGTACCAATGCAGTGGCGTCGAGTCAAAGAAGGGCGCCGCGGTATGTATCGATGCTCTGGAAAGTTGCAATCAACTGGGAAACGCATTTACTTCCGCCCGCGAACGTACACGTTGTTTACCCACAATAAAATTGGTTAGCCACTGCCTCCTTGCGAATATACCTACTTTTCTTTACATCGGCGAGCTGCAATTAGAAGTTAACGCACTGGCTTTCGGTTTACTTTTCTATTATATACCCCGGTGCCAATAATTACTATAAAATAATAAGATCTCCCCGTCCAGGAATTGAACCTGGGTCACCCGCGTGACAGGCGGGGATACTGACCACTATACTAACGAGGACGATATACTTTCTCTAAAACACAAAAACAGAGAAACTATTTTACTTTCACCGATTTCGAGATCGCTGAGTAAAAACGCCATTTTGGCGTTGACGTTGTCATTCTAAGGTTCGGGGGTCGAGGGGACTAGCATAACCAATCGTTTCCTTGGCCCACACTCCTTGTCCCCGTGAATTCGCCATTCGGCAACTTGTGCATTTTGTTGCGCAATGGCTGGATCGCCAAAATGTTGTTTTTGCGCACGATACGTTTTTGAAATGAATCCCACGAACAATGAATAAAGATGTTGGACGCATGTGATTGGCTGCAACAACTTCCTTTTCTATTTTTAACAACCAACCAACCGTTGGCGTGTCGCCCACACGCCGCGACGAAAAAGTTGTGCAGGCATGCGGTTCAAGGCTGTGTTGTCTTTATCGACATGCCAAAACATTTACATCCATCGACCTCTTTAGGGATAATAACATCAAAACTCACTATCAAACGAACACCATTGGGAAGCTGCATTGGTCATTCTTTCACCCTCGCATCAATTTTATTGCCATGGGTTCTTCAACTCATCAATTTGTATTATTTGAGACTGATCATTTTGTGACAAGATGTACAAAGATCAATATTATAGACCCCCCCATAGAAACTGCTGCCAAGCGGTACTGACGACATCAAAGGTGTCGCGTGGCATTTTCTACCACCCCAGGATCCGCGTTAAATGATTTCGTAGTCTGTTGCACAATGATGGGTAATCTTGCGGGTACGAGTCTTTTACACGTGCTCGATGGATGTTTCACGCGTGCTCTGACTACTTTAGATTTTGAAAAGGCGTTTTTGACGTGTTCGGCTTTCAGAACAGCCATTCCACGCGTGTTCAAAATTGCAATTTCAAGTCAGGCAATCCACGCGTGGTCGGTCAAATTATTCGACGTGCATGCTCGATCGACTTAGCGCACCAACCAAAGTGGGTCGATGGTCCTGGTTCGTCGACCCCTAGCGGCCTCCCAGCGCCGGACGGGATAGAATAGAGTAGTTATGTATCTCTTAGGAATCTGTATCACCGTTCCTTCGTTAAACAGGACGAGTGACATCCATCCGTGGTGCCGGCGTCTAGCCCCAGGAGGAATTTGACAGAAAGCTTTCGAGGAATCTCAGTGAAGTAGTCGTTTACGTTGATGTATGGGAAACCACAGTGGCAACTGTCGAAGTAGTGATGCCATCACTACTTCAACACTCTGGTACCCCACTCATGATCGACACAACTCATTCCTTTACACTAACTCATTTTGCATGCGTGTGTACTACCCACTACTTCTTCATGTTCTCCTGCGTCTGCGTCGACCATCGCAGCACGCATCATTCGAACTGCGGCAAAACTGCCATAAATTTGATCAGACAATCAGACATGAATTAATGAACCAATCACGCAGAATCTCATTCAAATATTGAAAGGCGGGAACGCAGAGATTGGCGTCAGGAGCGGACGACCGCCGCCGGGAACACTGGTGCGCGCACACCAGCGCAGTTGCCACTGTGGTTTCCCGTACTTCAACGTAAACGACTAATTCACTGAGATTCCTCTAATGCTTTCTGTCAATTTCCTCCTGGGGCTGGACGCCGGCAGCACGGACGAATGTCAGTCGTTCTCTTTAACCAAGGAACGTCAGCCGCTCCGGTCACCTGATGCGGCTTCCTACGTGATACATAACAGCTCATTATATCCCGTGCGACGCTAGGAAGCCGCCGAGGCTCGAGTGGACGCCGTCGACCAAACAAACGCCGCAGGCTTGCCCGCCAACATCCACGCACAACCTCCCTGGTCGCCGATGCCTCTTGCGGCAACACTGTGGCCACGTCTACTATCGCTGACCAACGCGAAAGGACATGGACGTTGTAGACCAAGATGGTGCCGTCGCCCTTGGCTTGCAATATCCACCTCTATTGTGAGTACAGAATGAACTCTTGTGTTCACTCACCTTGTTTTGTTTTATACCTGGTACACGCGTAGATTGGCCGATTGCGCACGTGTGTTTCGCCAAGCCGCGTAAAATAGCCGCTCGGTCACGCGTGGTTGGAGTGATTCATCCGTTCTATTTTTAGGCTGTAACAGCACGCGTAAAACATCGACAAGCACGCGTTAATACCTTTTCCCAATCTTGCCACAATTTGCAACTCATAATGATGGCCATCATTTTACCGCATCAGAACAAATGGCGTCTCGCGGAACAGGCGGCAAATGCAAGCGCGTCGGTGCGTGTTCAGTTTATGTCGTGCTGCAAACGACGTCTGCTCGTCTGAATGCAATGGCAAGGTGATGATTGCACGTTTGTATGGCTAATATGTAATGCCAGTATTGATGTGTACAATGTAGTACCATAAAGTTCAAAATAACTAACCAGGTATTTTCATCTCAGGTTTTTCCACAGTAGTAAGCTATTTTGAAATATTTCCGGACAAAATACAGAAATTAATTTCATTAAATTAACCCTGTAGAAGAATTCTACGTAGTACTCCGGAGTTATACAATTAGCACTTGTAGAGGAGCACAATATTATTTAATTATGCAAACCATTTTGGTGAGGATATTTTGTGCACTATTGGTGAGTTATTGTGAGTTTTGGGGTCACTGGTGAGTAGATTTGAGTGGTTAGTTATTCTAAGCTTTATGGTACTGCGTTGTAATTGCTGTCAGGTATCTTGTGCCCATAACACGTTGTTGATGACAAGGTTTCCACTGATTGCACCTCGGTGCAATTACCTCGATAATATATTGGTAGTCAGGTCAATTGTTCCGAGTGCGTTTTAACAACGTAGGGCGGTAGTGACCCGTCTGCAAATCGGATTGCTGAGCCGTATCAATCTTGAAGAAAGCAATCGCTCATCATTTCAACGATTGAACCTCCACGCAACAATTTTGCGGCGTCAAAATCATTAATGATATACTGAAGTACGTAGTATACTGAAGTACGTAGTATTTACGTAGTAACGTCATTGTGCAAAGCGTCTTTTGATGTTTAACCCAATAATTGGCGACGTGGAAGTGCTTTGGAAACCATCGACATCACGTCTAATGCTGCGTCACATACCATATGGTGTAAAAGTTCCGACGTTGCGGTCGATTGTAGACAATTCTGGGTCCTGTAAAAGATGAACGAGCTGCGATCCATTACACCAAATATGGCCAAGCAGCGCGCCATGACAAAATCCAATCAGTCCCCATGCATCATTCTTCATCTTGCAAGCTAAACAACGCACCATGAAGACCGCCACATTTGCCGTTCTGGCCTTGGCTGCCCTTGCAGCCCACGCCCAATACAACGTCAAGGACCAAATCCTCGACCAAACCAACAAGATTCGCGCTGCCCACGGGGTCCCCCCCATTGCCTACGACGACGCTACCGCAGTTGGCATGCAACAATGGGCGGATACGTGCCCTGGATTTGAGCACGGTGGCCCCTCGGGCTGGCAAAACTTGGCTTCCTATACTCCCTGCGGAGGTGCCAACCAACCCGATTGCACGTCGCTCGTTGGCGCCGCGTGGATGTGGTACGACCAAGAAGAAACCAAGTGGAACTACGACAACAACCAATGCAACAATGGTGACTGGGCTACCTGTGGTCATTTCTCCAACATGATGAGTCCGTCCGTCAAGTCGATCGCGTGTGGTTGGTCATCCTGTGCAAACGGCGACTTTGTGTGGTGCAACTACGATGCCGCCGAGGAAAAACCGACCGTGCCTCGCAATGCCCTCATGTCCAAGGACCAACTGAAGGCCAGTTTGACTCAAGTCGGTCAACCCTCGGTGGCTCCCCGCCTCTCGACAGCCCAACCCGCCCCTTCCACGGACGCCCCCATCCAAGTCACAACAGTCGTCCCGTCGTCGCGTGTCTACGGCATGAAGGACCAATTGCTGGACCAAACGAACAAACTCCGCGCCGCCCACGGGATTTCCCCCGTCACATGGGACGCTGCGTTTGCTGTTGGGGTGCAGCAATGGGCCGATACCTGTCCCGGCTTTGAACATGGCGGCCCCATGGTTGGAGGACAAAACTTGGCCTCGTACGTTCCCTGCGGCGGCACCAATCAACCTGACTGTGCAACGCTGGAAGGCGGGGCGTGGATTTGGTACGACGACGAAGAATCCATGTGGAACTACGACTCAAAGCAGTGCAATAACGGCGACTGGGCCACCTGTGGCCATTTCTCCAACATGATGAGTCCGTCCGTCAAGTCGATTGCGTGCGGTTGGTCATCCTGTCCAAATGGTGACTATGTCTGGTGCAACTACAACTCGCCCGAAGAGTCCCCGGCCGTGCCTCGAAACGTGGCCATGACCAAGGATGCGCTGCGTGCGACCTTGACCCAAGTCGTCCGACCTTCTCTCGCCCCTTCTACTGCCCCCCCTGCTACCGATGCCCCTACTACCACTGCTGCCCCAACGGCTGCCCCCACTCTTCCCACCACCACCCTCCCTTGGCCCACCAAGAACCCCCGCCCATCGACTTCGCAAGCCACCGCTGCGCCTCAAACGAGCACAGCAAAGCCATCTCCTGTGATGGAAACGACGGCCGCCCCCGTCGCGACTGCTTACGGCATGAAGGAGCAATTGATCGACCAAACCAACAAGATCCGCGCTGCCCACGGTCTTGGCCCCGTTACGTGGGACGCCAAGGCTGCCACTGACATGCAACAATGGGCTGACTCTTGCCCTGGCTTCAAGCACGGAGGTCCTTCGGGCTGGCAAAACTTGGCCTCCAACACCCCCTGTGGCGGTGCCAACCAACCAGACTGTGGGTCGCTTGTCGGTGCCGCGTGGATGTGGTACAACCAAGAAGAAACCAAGTGGAACTATGATTCGAACCAATGCAACAATGGCGACTGGGCTACCTGTGGTCATTTCTCCAACATGATGAGTCCGTCCGTCAAGTCAATTGCGTGCGGCTGGTCTGCCTGTGCCAATGGCAACTACGTCTGGTGCAATTACAACACGCCCGTGCAAAACCCATCTGTGCCCCGCATCTCTGGCATGTCCAAAGACGACTTGAAGGCCAAGTTGATCCAAAAGACCGACGAACAACAAGCCCCGAGCGCGACGACCTCTACCCCCGCGGTGACGTCGTCCCCTGTTGCCACTCCCTCGTCGGCGCAAGGCAAGAAGGTCCCAGCTTGGGGCCAATGTGGTGGTGCCGGATGGAAGGGCGCCACTGTCTGTGTCGATGGGACTACTTGTGTGAAAAACAGCGGCTACTACTCGATGTGTGTCCCCCGCAAGTAAGTAGTACGTTAGACAGTTTACAGGAGAAACAACAGTTTTGCTTCACCACAAATACATACACGTTGTTTGAATGGTACAATGAACCGTTTGGATGGGGATTCATAACGAGCTCCCCGTCCGGGTATACCGACCACTATAAAACGAGGATGGCTTAGACGACGGAATCAATTTTTTGTGACGTTGGTAATATGGTAATATTGCCAACGTTCTGGTCCTGCTGCAGCTTTTAAGAAAGGTGCAGCAGGACCAAACCAACGAGACGTCAAATCAACCACCATCGTCTATACGAAACTGACGAAACACTTCAATACTACATAAAATTTAGCGCACGAAGCTCACCCGCTTCGCAAAACTCGTGCTCGTTCGTCGTGTGGTGAGTCGCTTGTGTGGAGGCGAGCGACGATGCAAGAATGATGGAATGTCAATTGTGGATTAAGAACTTCGACCCAAGTCTTCAAGTTTCGTCCTAATATCAATGCCTCGATTCATATACTTTTAATTGATCATACATGATATGCAGAAGTTAACGACTCGAACTTTGAAATTCAATGTAATATTCTCAAGTTGGGGAGCTTGCTCGCGTTGAGACCAATTGCGTCGATTTTATGTCGAGAGCGTTACGGCTTGTTGAAATTGCAGACCAAAAAACGCCACGGCACTGGGAACCTCTACTGAAGAGTAGTACGAAGTTTATCATCCGATCTCTGTGAGTGAAGGTTGATAGAATTCCCCCAGCAAAGGCAACGGCCGATGACTTTGTTGCCCAAACACAAACCCTTAAAAAAATGATCTCGCCCAATACATAGGTACATTTGCCCAATCCTTGAACCCAAGCAATTACTACTGCAAAACCGAACAACCCTAATCCCCTATACAAGTGTACGTGGACCTGTGAAGGGATGCTTTGGTCAAATTGGCTGGAAATGTAAAATCAAAGGTGCCAGCCACCGTCATTGGGTGTTGTGGTTGGGGAATTCTACGCAAAGGTCGTTGAACGTCGTTCATTCCACCCATGGCTCACCCATTGGCAACTCCATCAGTTTGCATCGTAGGCCAATCACAGCTGACTGATGGTACGATTTTCACCGAGGCGAAAGATATTGTGACTGGCTTGAACCAGAGCCCGAACCGTCAACCCAAGCACAACCACAAAGATCAGTGTTCAATTTGACAACATCGACATGGGGTCCTGGTACAAGAAAACAAACGCCACGCGTCATTCCACTGGCAGCAATGTTCGTCCAGACTTGGCGATCCTCCAAGAATTCGATGCCAAGGATTCGAACGTCCAAGACACTGCGGCTCCGAGATGCCAACGCATTATTTTGATCGCGGTGACAGCTCTCGTTGTCATTGGCGCTGCAGTTGCCGTCGTGGTCACCGCCACCCAGTCGGATACAGCGGCGTCAGTTGGGAGTGGCAGTGGCCCATTCCAAACAACACCAGTCCCTATGAGTACACCTGAACCAACGACCACCTCAACAACGACAGCCCCGCCACTGCCACCACCTGCCATCAAAACAACCGGCTTGGCCAGCATTGTCTCATCCGACCTCTTCCTCCAGCTCTTCCCCAAGGCACTCGCCGTCTACAAGTACGACCACTTGGTCTCGGTCGCCACCGCCAAGTACCCTGAATTTGCCGCCTCGGGCAACGTCGACAACGACAAGCGGGAAGTCGCCGCGTTTCTCGGCCAACTCTCGCTCGAATCGGGCAATTTGACCTTTGTCGAAGAAGTCAAAAAGGCAGACATGTGCCAA
>VJMH01006735.1:0-46412 GCA_009835185.1 Aphanomyces stellatus | reverse complement strand
GGGGGGGTCCGGGGGGGTATGGACCCGGCATGCCCGGGGGAGGTGGCGCGTGATGCGGGTGGTGTTGATGCATACCCGGGGGAGGGGGCATCATGCCAGGGGGCGACGTCGGTGGATGCGCGCCGATGCCAGGCGGGGGACCCGGAAGGCGCGGCGGCGGCAGCGCGTTTGGTTGGGGCGCTTGCGATCGGCGTTTGTCGTCCTCCCCTTCATCGAGCCCCAACGTCTTGAGGTTGTTGAGCAGCGCATCGTCGTCTTCGTCTTCCTCCGAGTACAAGTACGGCTTGGGGAGGCCAAGTCCGGCAGAGTTGAATCCAATTGCCTCGCCCGGGACCTTCTTGGAGAATTCTTCGCGCAACATGGCAAATTCTTGCTGGCTTCGAGCCCATTCCAAATCGGCCTGCGTCGGCGCGTTCCCAGCGGGCGCGGACCCGAAGCCAGGAGGCGGCGCACGTTTCACTTTTGGTGCGCTAGGCGCTTGCGACGGCGCCGTGGGCTTGTCCTTGGGAACGTTCCCACTGAAAATTGCCGACAGGCTGTCATGGAGCAGGAGCGACGGCCGCGCAGCCGCCCCTCCGTAGCCGACATGGTCCAAGCCATCATCGACGGGTCCCAGAAGATCATGCGCGCGCAAGTCTTCTAGGAGAGTTTCGTACTTCTTGTCGTCCACGGACACCCCGGTGAAGAACCCCAGGGAGCCGAGACCGCTCTCATCCTCCGTTGCCATCTTCGTGTCAACTTTGAATTGTTTTTGCTAAATTCAGACGTATCCGGACAATTCCACGTGATTATCCGGATCCTCACGCAGAACGTGTGGCGCCAAACCCGCGCGCCGCCGCCAAAGAGTACATGCCGATGAAATTGGAAGGGGATTACGCTATCCTACGCCTTGGTTTTCCGCCGCTTGGAGCTGCCAGAGGACGAGGACGGACGTGACCGCTTCTTGCTGCTGCCACCGCCGCTGCTGCTCGAGCCCTTGTGTTTCTTGGTCGCCTTGGCCGTCAACGTCTCTTCTTCGGCCGCGACCTTGCTCGTGTCCTCTTCGTTCTCCTTCTCAATCAACTTCGTCAGGAACTCGCCGCGCTTCTGCAGTTCCGCGACCGTGCGCGACTTGAAGAACCAGTCGAAGCGAAATTGCCACGCTTGGCGAATGTCGTCCTTGATCGCCTGCCATTCAAACCCGTGCTTGTGCATCATACAGACGAGGAAGATGTCTTCGTCGAGCGTAAAGCCTTTGCTCTTGTACCCGCCGGGGTATTGCAGCTTCATGTCCCGCCATGGGTTCTTGTACCGCGCGCACTACGAGACACCATGAGACCACGCACATGCACACACACACATCGACGCACCTTGGCCGCCAGCGCTTCCTTCACGGCTTGGTTGCGTTGGATGCGCTTCTCACCCTTCTCGATCTTCTCGATAAACTTGGTAAAGTCCTCCAACTCGGGCCCGCGTTCCCAAAACACATCGTAGTACTCCATGACGCGATCGAGGTCCTTCCCGAGGACCGTCGCCGTGTCGCGGCAAATGGCGTCCTTGTCGTGGCGGCCAAAGCGCTCGCAGCTCGCGACGAATTGCTTTAAGTCGCGCCGCGTCCAGTCGCCAAAGCCCTCGTTCTCGAGCGCCTCGAGCTTTTTCCGGTCGGCGTCGCTCATTTCCATCTTGTCCAATTCGGCTTCGAGTTGCTTGACCTTCTCTTCGTCGTCCTTGACACTCTTGGCTTCTTTGATCAACTTGGCATGTTCCTTGCGCGCAAACTCCAAGTCGTACCGCTTCTGGAGCAGCGACACCATCTTTTCCTTGTCGTAAAATTGAAAGTCGTGCACGACTGCGACCTTGGGCTTGTTGTCTTCGTCGGGCTTCTTGGTTTTCTTTGGCTTGACTTGGCCCGTCTGCTGGCGGTAGTACTCGTCGACGTCGTAGTTGGTCTTGCGCTGGCGCGCCGGCAGCGCGATAAACGTCGACGGGAGCACGCCCGACTCGAGCGCATCCTTGGCAAACTTTTCGCCTTCAAATTCGTACAAGCTGCTCACGCTCGACAAGCTAAAGTTCTTGAGATTGTGCTGCATGTCGTCGTTGATCTTGGCCTTCATGCTCTCGGTGCGCTCCTCGCCCTTGGCCAGAATCGCGTCAATGTCGTCGTCCGTGATCATGCTGCCCTTGGCGTTGAAGATCTCATCGGCGCCAAAGCGCACCATCGTCATGAGTTCGTCCTTGGACAACTTGCGGTTTTGTTGCGCCAGGCGGCCTTGTTGGATGATCGCCGCGTCCAAGTAGAGCTTGCGCTCGGCGCGCTCGACAATCTTTTCTTCGACCGTGCCGTCCGTGATGAACCGAAAGACGCGGACCGTCTTGGTCTGTCCAATGCGATGCGCGCGATCCATTGCCTGGAGATCCACTTGGGGGTTCCAGTCCGAGTCGAACAAGATCACGATGTCGGCCGTCGCCAAGTTGATTCCGAGCCCGCCGGCGCGCGTGCTGAGCAAGAAGGCAAACTTGGTCGACCCCGGCGCGTTGAAGACATCCATGTACTCGTCGCGGAGCTCGCCTTGCGTGCTCCCGTCCAAGCGGCAGTATTCGTGGCCGTGGAACCGCATGTAGTCTTCCAAAATGTTGAGCATCGACGTCATTTGACAGAAAATCAAAACGCGCGAGCCTTGCGCCTTGAGCCGCGGCAACAACTTGTGCAAGAGGACGAGCTTTCCGCAGTTTTCCCACAAATGGGGGCCTTCCACAAACGGTGGACCGGGCTCGGCGCCGTCAAACAAGTACGGGTGGTTGCACACCTTGCGCAGTTGCATGAGGATGTTGAGCAGCCGCACGCGGTCCGAGCCGCCAATCGAGTTGAGATGCGTCGCGTCGCGGTGGAGCACACGCGTGTACCACTCGCGTTGCATTTCCGAGAGCCCGACATACAGCTTGGTCTCAATCTTGGGCGGGAGCGAGTGCTCGACGTCCGTCTTGAGTCGGCGGAGCAAGAACGGCCGAAGAACCGTGTGGAGCTTCTTGATGACATTTTCATGCCCGGCTTCACCGTCGACGTTGAACCACGAGTCAAAGTCTTCGCTAGCCGTAAAGACATCTACACACACACATGAGACAACACGACGGTGGCGGCATCGACAGACCCGGGAGAAGGAAATTGAGCAGCGCCCACAACTCGTGCAAGTTGTTTTGGAGTGGCGTGCCCGTGATGAGCAAGCGATGTTGGACGTCAAATTCGCGCACGACTTGCGAGAGCTTGGAGTTTTCATTCTTGATGCGATGGGCTTCGTCGATGAGCATGTACTTCCACTTGATGCGCTTCAGCGTCGGCTTTTCAATGATCGCGACTTCGTACGACAAGACACAGACGTCCCACTTGGTCGTCTTGATGCTTTCGCGCAAAATGTTGCGCTGTTCCTTGTCGCCCATAAACTTGAACGCGCGGATGGATGGACACCAGCGACCCAATTCCCGCATCCAGTTGCCGACCGTCGACTTGGGCACAATGATCATGTGCGGGCCCTTCATGGCTGCACGCGGATGAGAAAAGAGAGATTGGACGCGAGCTAGTGCTTACCGCGGGATTCGCGCAAATACGCGAGCAGCGAGATACTCTGCAAGGTCTTCCCGAGACCCATTTCGTCGGCCAAGATGCCGTTCACGCCGCAATCGTGCAGACGGATCATCCAGTTCAACCCTTCCAACTGATACGGCTTCATCGTTCCAAATGCAATGTTGCTCGGCTGCTTGTCCAATCGCGTGAACCGGGCTTCCTCCTCGGCCAAGATAGCTGCTTGTTCGTCGTCGTCGCCACCCTTCTTCACGGAACGGCGATTGTCGCCTTCCTGCTTCACGTCGCCGCGTTTCTTGTTCATGGCTTTTCCGACCGCCGAACTGCCACCCATCAAGAACGACGTGAACACATCCGACTACAACATTGATGAGAATTCAGCGGGGGAGGTCTGCACTCGAAGGGAAGTGCTTCCGTGAGATCAACCACAGTACCTGGGCCATGAGAAACTGCAACCGCTTGTCGGTGGTCGGTTTTGACTTCTTCCCCGCTGCTTCCCGTTCGTTCTCGAGTTCTTGCTCGCGCAATGCTTCCAGGGCCTTCGCTTGGCTCTCCTTTTGCTTCTTGAGGGCTTCCTCTTCTTCTCGGACCAAGGCTTCGCGCGCTGCTTTCTCTTCCGCGGACAAAGTGTCGTCGTCCTCGTCCTTCACGGCCGACGCCCCACCCGCCTGGGCCGCCGATGAATCGTCGTTGTCGTCTTCCGCACTCGAAGCATCGTTCCCGGTGTCATCATCCGAGTACGATTCCACGTCCGATTCTTTTTCTTTGTCTTCCTCGGCGCTGTGGTCCCCATGCTTCGACGACGCCTTCATCGTGGCCATAAATCCGAGAGGACAGCAACAGATTCTGGAACGAGCTCCAAAACACAAAGCCAATCTGTTCTCTGATTGGCTAAAATGAAATCCAAACCGTGCAAGTTCATTGGTCCATAAATAAAAACCGCCAACCGTCTCCATTGGTAGATTTGACCGACGACATGGAAGCTGCAGGCGACGCGAAGGCAAAGGCTGGCGGCGGACGGCTCAGCAAGCGCCGCAACGAGCGTATTCGAACTTTCTACAAGATCAACAACAATCAGCTCACTCGAAGTGAGCTTACGGAGGAGGACATTGCAGGATACGTCCAACACATTGACAGCAAGTGCCTCGCCAGTACGATTCCATGAGCTGTTATGTGGAGTTCTCACAGTTTTTGCTCGTAGAATTCGGCGTCATGAAGCTATCCAAGTACAACCTCAATGTGTGCTGCGCGGTGGCCGACGACGTCAAGCTCTCCCTCCTTCAATACGCTGCGATTCATGCACCTCATGTCTGCCTCTCTCTTTTCTACGCAGGCGCCGATCCTTCCTACGATTGCAGTGAAGACGATGTCATGTTCCCAGATGCAAGAGCGCTTGTTCTGCGATACCCCGTGCATTACATCGTGTGGATCAACCTCTTGCTTGCCTCCGCCCGGCCCCGGGACGGACTCGATTGCATCCACTGCCACGACGGTCCCTCCTCTCTCGTCTTGTCTCCATGCAACCATCCGATTTGTCTTGTGTGCTTCTGGGCCCACTTTGCGTCCTTGCGTATTGACCACGACATGTCGTGCCCCCATTGCAACGCTGAAGTCGTGAATCCCGCCGCCAAATGTCCCCCGCGGCCTCCCCCGACAACAGACTCCCCCACAGAGATCGCCGACAAGTCATTCCAAGCCTACACAAGCCTCTCGACCATTCCCCCCAAGGGTCACAAGAATGTCAAGCCGGTCATTGAAGCGCTCCCACTCTGGCGCGCCCTCCAACTCTACGTCGGGCTCACACCCAAGCAGCGCGACACGGAAATGTTCAAAGCCGTCGCCGCTGACAACGCTGCGCGCATCAAGGCGTTGGTGCAGGTCGGCGTGAACGTCAATTGCCGAAACGAATACGGGCAAACCCCGCTCTTCGTCGCCGCGTGGATGGGCTACGGACTTGTCGTGGACGCGCTGCTGGCTTCTGGCGCGGCGACCGATCTCGCCGACAATGCACACACTGTGCCCGCCCAATGCGCTGCGGCCAATGGACACATGGATATCGCCTCGAGGTACAAAGTCGAAGAGAAATGCGAGGTTGACGTCCTTCATGGTGTAGACTGGGGGGCACCCTCGACGTCGATGACATGCGCATGCCCGCCGTCGCGGCGCCGCCCGCCGTCTTTGTCGAATTGATTCCAAGCGACTCGACGCACCCGGGTGCCGGCAGTGGCATTTTTGACAACGTTTTCCCCGACGACTTCTTGGCCCGCCTCGACGCGCTCCACAAGAACCTGCCCGTGGCCCCCAAGGAAAAGGAGTCGTGCTCGGATCGGTCGTATTTCTGCGACAGCGTGGGTTGGGTCATCCAAGGCATCCGCAATGCCACGGGCCGCGCGGTCTTTCCCAACATGCGATTCCTCCATTACCACGACGTGGGCGGGAGTCTCCCGCCCCATGTTGACTTGTCCCGCACGGATCTGCATGGTGTCACGTCCACGAAGACATTCATCATCTACTTGACGACGTGCGCCAGTGGCGGCGAAACGAATCTGCTCACGTCCATCGTGCCGAACAATGAAATCATAGCCGGAGTCAAGCCTGTGCGGGGCCGCCTGCTCGTCTTTCCCCATGCATGCCCCCACGAAGGCGCCGTCGTCGAGCATGTCCCGAAGCTGCTCTTGCGGGGGGAAATGTATTAACGTTACGAGAGATAACATTTCATTCGAAAATGCAACAACAAAACGAATGCAACAAAACTCAACAAAACTCCAAGGTCAAAAGATGGCTAAATTATCCGGAAATACGGATAGGCATCCTGAACTCGGATTTGAGAACGCAGGATGGCAGAACGCGATGCCATGAGGAGCTTCTCGTTGATGCGAGAGAGCAAAGGCATGTCGGCAACGATGGTGCAATGCTGCCCAACAATGGACATCGTGGCGATCCTCACGAAGGAGCATCATGTGCTCGTCTACGTACGACGTGCCCCAAAGTCGATGATTGACTCGCATCACTGTAGCAATCAGTCGAGTGGAAGAAGCTCCTGCACATCAAACCGTCGAACAAATCGTCCGATATCTTGCATCTTGCTTGGCGTCGCGATGGTACGGGACATTGTCGGAGCTCTCAGCATGCTTACATGTGTGTGGTTGTCTGCAGGACGAACGCTTGCAGTCGGTCGACGGGATGGGCGAGTGATCTTGTATGACGTCGAATCAGAACCGTCGGATGCGCCGCCGCCGACCACAGACACTGTCCACCACCACGATGCACCCATTGCGTCTATCTACTGGACCGAGTACGTCCCCGCAACTCTCTTGTCCCTTCATGTCGATTTCAGCATTGAGGGCTGTGATGGCGCGAAAATGACCGACCGGGCTCCCACATTCATCATGAATCCTCCGACGTCGTCTGCAACATCGTCCACTGAACTGCATGCCAAGATATTTACGCATGTTGCCACTCTCCCCAAGAACTTCCACGTCCTCGTCTCGGCCGACACCCACGGCACGCTCTTTTTTTGGTTCTTCGGGACTGTGTGCTTGGCACGCATGGACACGCGCCCGGTCCAAGGGAACCACGTGATCCACAGGGTGCACATGCCTGAGGATCTCTCGTGTGTCCATGTGGCCGTGGGTGACGCGGTCGTCCGCTTCGACACAGGTGCGCTCCAGGAACACAAGGAGCAGCTCTTTGTCGTGGCGCACCACATTCGCGAACTCGAACGACTTTGGACCACCGTGGACACCGCGCTCAAGCAAGCACGCACCGAAGTCGATGCATCTCTTCCAGTTTGCCATTCCTAACCAAACAAAAGTAGTGGGCCAACGGCGTCCGCGTCTTTCAAGCCAAGATGCAATTGCTCCAAGATGTCTACGATCGATTCGTCCGCCCAGACGTGCCACAGGTCCTTGATCCAATCCCTGCCACACGTCGTCACACTGGCCACCTTTGTAGATGCACATGTACACGCTTCTCTGCAGCGGCCTCTGCTTTCCGGGGCTCGAAATCTTCTTCTCCCAATACCTGCCCGAACAGGTCCGACTCGTCGTCTGCATGTCCATGGCGCACACACAACTATGCTAGAGCATTCAACGCATGAAGAAGGCATTTGCCCATGGCTGTGACGTCGTCGCGACGCTGGCATGGCGCACCGCCGTCTCGTGTGTTTACTGTACCATTCGTAGCTGCAAGACCAGCTCTCGGTCGCACTGACCAACATCCTCTTTCGATTGGGAGAGCTGCGCGGCTTGGCCAAGTTCCACGTGATGCTCCACGTTCGCCGTCATGCACTGGACACTCTCTTTGTTCATTACTTGTTGTAGCGCTTTGGTCTGGACGTCTCGGCCCTCTCGGCGCTGATCGCGTCGGTCGAGCGCCTCTTGGTCGTCGTCGCAGACACCCAAACGACCGTCCATACCACGGCCATCGACTTTGACCTCTTTCTTTCGTGGTGCAGTGAAATGAGTGCATACATGCCATGTACAATCCAACACGTTGACTCTCCTGACGACGCATTCCAATAGCCAAAACGCTTGTCTCGACCCGCAGCGCCGTCGACACGCAACGCCTCGCCAAGTTCTTGCACCGCGCCTACACCGCCGCCCATGCCTACCGCCAAATCCATCCCGACAAAATCGAAGTGACCTTTGGCACCCGCGTCCCCGACGTCTGCGCCGCCACCTCGTTCCATTTTCGTTGACTCGATCGTAGCTGCTTGCGTCCCTCGTGGACGGGCGCAGTCAAGTCGACGTGTCGTGGCAAAGTCTCTGGACCCCCGCGCCCACCTTGCCCCAAGTTGAGCTCGACCGACTCATACTGCCTGTCCAAAGCATGTCAGTTCGATTCGGTCGTCGATGGACCCTCTGCTGGAAAGACCGGACGCTGCTCGTGTTTGAAACCGCGGCCTTGTCTGCGCCATGGCGGTTGCATGCCTCTGCCACGCTCGTATCGACCTTGATGTCATCGCCTGTTGACAGACTCTAGGTGGATGCTGGCATGTACGTGCGAGACGGGGCGTCACCCCACGTAGCGTTGCTCGTTCAAGAACTGGACGCGAGTCGAGGTACGCGGCGTCAGCCTTGAAGCTCATTGCTTTGTGTAGCCCACTTGCAATTGATTGAGATCGCTGTCGGAAACAAGAGTGACGACGAGAATCCTGTCGAGGCGAGTCGACGACTGGGATGGCCGTGTGTGATGGTTGCATAGATGAGCCAAGTGGTCGTCCGCGCGAGGGAGCTCACGTCGCCGCCGTTTTCTGTGCTGGCCGCCAACGGCACGCGCGGCGTCTTGTGCGTGCTGTCTCAAGAACACGGGTATTTCGCCATGTTTGACGGCGAATGCGACGACGAAGGCGACGAGGACGATTAATCATTCAATTGCCGTGGCTTTTTGGACGTGCGGTCGTCGTCGTCATTGCCGTTGTCTGTGGAGGTCGGTGGCTGGTCCATCGAGTCATCGTCTCGGTTGAGCTTGAAGCCATGGCTCGACGTGAGCGACAGTTCGTACAATGTGTTCTACATCAAGGTCATGAACAGCTTGATGTCAATATGTACCTCGAGCTTTTTGAGATTGTACTTGAGCGCGTCGTACTTTTTGCGCAGCGGGCCGTTGCGAAAGTTGAATTGGATCAACTGGAACGAGAGGTCAGAGACGAGAGATCGCCAAGCACATACCTCGCCGGAAATGGCTTCGACAATGTCGCGGCATTCTTCCACCTTTGCCACGTTGCGTTTTGTTGCTTGGGCCACGGCATACCGCCCGACTTCGCCCGTAAAGTCGACGACGCCAGACAAGTATTCCTCACGTTCGACAAAATTGAGTTCGTCGATCGGGACAAGCGTCCCATTCGAGAGAAAGTGACGAAAGCATTGGGCTTCGGCATACTCTTCCATCGCAGCCGCAAAAGATCCCGTGCGCAAGGACCGATCTGCGAGGATGAGCGGCGCCAGGACAGAGATCACTTTGTCGGCCGCGACGAGTTTCTCGCTCGCGTCGTCCAAGTCCCCCCGATGCATCGAGAAGATCGCTTGTTTACTGGCTTTGAGAATATCCCGCGACTGACGGATGATGACCTCGCGTTTCTCGTCAAATTCATTCATCTCGGCGGACATGCGCTGGAAACTTGCGCGGTCGAGCATCGCCGCGTACTTGTCCATGATATCTTGGATCGTCCCCAAATAAAGAACCCCTCTGGCTCTGGGTTGACAAAACAAATTATTTTCTCGAGTCGGGTGGATTTCAAATTATTCACTTGATTATTGTAAGAAATTGAACTGATACAATTAAATGCCCAAAGCGGATTGTTTTGGGTTTTACATCACATGAAAAAGTGACTTGATTAAAGTATGCTAAAATTTAAATCAACATACGCAATGTGCCCCAACAATCCAGTACAAATGATTAGACTTGGTTTCAGTATACTCCATTGTTGTCGACGCAAAAACAGACGCTGGAGCTGTATGCTTGTCATAAAAATACCGATGGAGCTCGACGACGAAGACGGCCTTCTCTTCAAGATCGCGGCAGCCTGCATCGCGTGGGGGCTCTCCCTCGCGGGCTCTCTCATCCCAGTCTACGTCCCTTCGTTGCGTCATGCGTACAACAGCGTCGTGCCGATGGTTGTCGGCGGCATCTTCCTCCTCGGGTCCGTCGCGCATGCCTACCCCGACATCGTCGAGCATGCGTCCATCGACTTTGTGGGAGTGGAGATCATGATCTTCCCCACTGCCTACGCGCTCTACGCTGCGGGGTACTTGATTGTCCTCGCTCTGGACGTGCTCGCCGTTTGGATCAAGCTAAACGTGGAAGCAAAACACAAAGGCCGTGTGGCCCCAACTCTCGACCAAGACGCCGCCGCGCACCACGGCATGAGACACTCAAGCCACCATCACCACCACCGCCCCATGTCGGTCATCTTGCTCTTCCTCGTCCTTTCCTTCCATGCCCTCCTCGAAGGCGTCGGCATCGGTGTCGCCGCCGACCCTGCGTGGAACACCCTCTCGATAATCGTCGCGCACAAGTCTGCGTCGTCGCTCGTCTTGAGCATGGAACTGCACAATCACCATGAAGATCGCACCCGCATCTTCACGAGTATGGTCACCTTTGCGTCCATGACGCCAATGGGAATCATCCTCGGCGCGTACGGCCGCGCCTACCTCGCCCACGGAATCTGCTCCGCCTTGGTCTGTGGCATGCTTCTCCATGCTGCCGCGATGGACATGCTCTTCCCCAAGCACCACATCAGTTTGTCCCTTGGTAGCGCTGTCGCTGTCTCACTGTGCTTTTGCGGCGTGTTGTCGTGGGGCAGCATGTAGGCGTCGGACGATGCCGACGACGGACGACGTCGTCGTCGATAGTTTACGTGGTCGATGTGTGCGTGAATATGATGCCGTGCTTCACTTGTGTTTGTCGGGGAGGATGTGTCATGAAATGGGTTATAGATTGAATCGTTTCCTACTGCCGCCTGTTGCCTGACCTCCCCTGTGGGGACGAAGGCGCATGGCCGCGTGCGCGTTGCCGATGCCGCCGCCTATCTGCCGTACTTTTGGAATTCCCATTCGCGGTTGTCCAGGGGGCACACTTGGCGGGTCTTGAGCCAACGACTGATGCAATGGAAGTGGAACGCATGGTTACAGACCCCCCACGCGACCGTGCACTCCTCGCTCGTCGCCGACGCCTGGTTCGCCTGGCATTCGATGCACAGATCCATGATGTGATTTCGGCAAATGGCGCAGTTGTCCACGACGATGTCCCAGGACCACAGCGCGACGGCGTTCCACTTCTTGATCTCGAAGCGCTTCTGCTCTTCGGTCTGGGCAACCTCCATGTTCGTGTCTTGCTTCTCTTCTTCCATCCTCGCGCCGCTTTTCTTTCTCTTCTTTGGCTCCCCCTTCTCGGAAATATGGACGAACCCAAGCGCTTGCCTGTATCCGGATCCATCCCTCTTGTGAATGATGTTATCCGGTTATGACATCCGGAGCCCACCGTATTCGGTGAGTGATGTTGACTTTGTTGGATCCTCGCATGTGGCGGTGCATAATCCGGCGGCGGAATTTCGCGCCATCGGCGTCAACGTTCCGGCCGAAGAGCATCGCACGTGCGGCAACTCAACACGCTTCATCATTCAGTGCGTTGAGATTGGCCGCCGCGAAAGTCGAGGGCGAGTCACAGCCGTCGGCGCTCGGCCATCTGACGTGGGTGCTGCTTGGCGCGACGACGGCCATCACCGCCCACGAAGCAAGATGCAGCGAATACCAGAACGATGTATCGCTCGGATTCAACATCGAAGACGAATACGAACTGTCCAAGGAGATCTTGGGAGAAGGTCGTTCGTCGGCATTGTCGCGACTCGCTCACATTTTGGGTAGGCGGCTTCTGTGTCGTGCGCAAGGGCCAGCACAAACGCACAGGCGACTTCGTGGCTGTGAAGGAACTCTCGAAACAAGTCACATCGTCCAAGTATACATATTCTCTTGAACCCGTCTTACGAGTACCATAGGGAGTTTTGGGCCGAAGTCGAGATGCTTCGCATCGCCGGGTCGCACCCCAGCATCATGTCCCTCTGCGCCGTCTACGAATCGGACACGGCGTGGTACATTGTACAAGAACTCGCAAACGGCGGCGAACTCTTTGACCACCTCGTCGCAAACGGCGCGTACTCCGAAAAAGAGGTGCGATCGCTTCTCGTGAGTTGGTGTAATGTTGGCGCGGCACAGGCTAGTCTTGGCATGCGGGATCTCTGTCAAGCGATGGTCCATCTGCACCGCAAGGGTATTGTCCACGGCGACGTCAAGCCTGAAAACATCATGGTACTCGTCCTCCATCTCGTCGCTTGACATGTTTTCGCGTCTTCAGTTGCGGGGGACCCAAATGTGTCTCGTGGATTTTGGGGTCTCGTTCCGCGTCGGCGAGCGATCGTCCGACTCGCCGCTCCATGCGACGACGGCCTACTGCGCGCCGGAAACTCTGGTCGCAAGTCTCGACAATACCTTTTTGAGCGGTCCCGAAGCCGACATGTCTGTCCAATGTTGTTGTGTCCTGCTCAAGATCTCACGTAGGTTTGCACTTGGGATTGTGCTCTACATTTTGCTCTGTGGGTGCCATCCCTACGATACGTACAACACGCTCACGGACGAAGAGGTACGAGACCGTACAAGACCGTACGTGCACACGTCGTCGCTAGATTGGCCGGCGGATCATCAAGGGCCACTTCAACACCAAATCGCGCGCGTGGAAGCATTTGTCTGCGGACGCGCAAGACCTCTTGCGGCGGCTGCTAGAATTGGACCCTACGAAACGCATGACGGCAGACCAGGCGCTGGCCCACCCGTGGCTCTCGCCCAACAACACTCGCATTTCCACGCAGCTCAAGCCCGCGACGCCGCTCAAGCGCTTCCAGCGGGGTCGGAAACGCCTCCGCGCGAGCATTCTGGCCGTCTTGTTGCAAGGCGACGCGCCGTCGTCACCGTCGTCGTCGTCAACCGAGATGCAGGCGCTCGCGCGGGGCCTCAGTTCCAAGCCCGAGGCGGTCGAACCCAAAGCTGCGATCGTTGCCTCGGCCCTCAACGTGTTTGACCAGGACAAAAAGGGGTACATTTCCGACGCCGATTTGAAGCGCGTCACGTTGGCCTTGGGGTATTCATGACGCGTCATGTGGACGACCAATCACGTGGTAGAAACGACCTGTCGGACGTGGAGATTCGCGACATGATTGCGTCGGCGACGGGCGACCCGGACGCGCCGTCCAAGAAGAAACTCAACTACGAAGACATCAAGCTCGCGATATGCAGCCTCCGGTCGGCGCTCTACACGGACGGCGACGTCATTTCCGAGGAGGGGACGGTCGATCCCCACTTTTACGTGCTCATGGAAGGCCGCGTCGACGTTGTTTGTCAGAACGCCATCACTGACGCTACCAACAACGTCAACGCCACTCGGCCAGCCGAGATTTGGCTGCGGGAGCTCCACGCAGGCGACTACTTTGGCGTGATGGAGCTGCTTGCGCCCGATGGGCTCATTCACCCCCGCATTTCGTCGTACCAATGCGTGACCCCGACATGCAAGGTAGGAGGTACACCTTGCAGCTCCGTCTCTCATGTCGCCGCAGGTGCTCAAGTTGCTCGTGGATGACTTTTCAACCGTAAGCGCCATCTACAAGTCGATGGACGATCGTTTCCAAGACCATGCTCAGCGCCACGCCCACACGCAGATAATCAAATGCATCGAAGAGGCGCATGGTCAAGTCGATCGACAAACGTTTGCGCCCGGGGACTTTATCTACCGCCAAGGGGACTCGTGGGATTCGTACTATATCCTCACGGCCGGCAGTGTCGACGTGCTCATCGATGGCGTCGTCGTCGAAACGCTCGGCGCCGGTGACTACTTTCCCCTGGGCGTCGCTGGCGACACCAACCCCCACTTGGTACCGTTGCGTATCGTGGATTTGTGTGCTGAGGGTGTATTGTGTAGCGGCAATCGAGTGTCCGCGCGACGTCGGACGCGACCGTCGTCGAGATCAAAGGCGAAACGTTCCGGAGCTTTCTCTGTAGCTACCGCTTCATGACGGCATACTTTGAAGACCAGATTCAACAGCGCGAGGCTCAGCGCCAAGTCGCGCTCAAGCGGGACCGCCCCTAGACACACACACACGCGTATTTACTAGTATACGACACGGAAATGGACACTTGGACTCAAACAGGGTGTTGCTGGTTGATGCGACCAGAGCATGCTGGTCGGTCTGCATATGGTGCCAACCCCATGATCTGATCCTCGTCCATGAGGGAGGCTTGAGGCAATTTGCTTGAATCGCGGCTGTAGGTGTCGAACATGGCGAGGAAAAAAATTGGCGAAGGTGGTGGCGTCGTGAATGTGTTCGAACATCGGGTGCCATCTGCATACTGGTATGCATGTGGAGGAGGAGATTACAACCGAGCGACACAAGAAGCGAAAGACTCGAGCTGGCATCTGTCTGTCGATGTGGATATCTGGTCACCAAGTGTCCCAATATCGAGGTCGATCGAGCCTGTCCCATAGAGCACTGGTTCATGGCGCTCGTGTTTCTGGCGTGGAAGAGCAAGTTCCTCATACGTGCCATCAAGAGCCACAGTCGCATGTAGCGCGGCGTCCGCACGATCGCCGCGGGAGCGTGATTCGGACTGCGACACAACGGCCCTCGTCCCCACGGCGCAAGCATCTCAACTTCGCACCCGCCCCCATATGCACCTACAGCATGAAGCCACGCGTGCCTTCGAAATAGATGCAAGAGTGCATACCTTGGAGCAAGCTCCAGGTCTTGGCGCAATGTCAATGGCGCATGTCGTCATGGTTCTGAATTTCCAAGTCGCGCGCGCTCGCCGTTGTGCAACGTTATTGCTCCATGTCACGAGCTATTTCGACAGAGAACCTGACTGTTTTTGTACGGACGACCGTCAACATATCTCAACAATTACGCATATATCAGTTATTTTGACACGTTCGTGGACCGAAAGAAGATACTCGAGAGTGGGATGGATGTTCAAAGGCACGCTGGCGTCACCCGAGGCCGTGGGCGCGCAGCCATGCGACCCAGCAGTCCCCGATTCGAGTCATGGCGCCCAAGCCCAGTCACTGCCACCTCTGCACGAAACAATTCTCGCTCCTACGGCGGCGCTATGCCTGTGGCCAGTGTCTCGAGGTACAACTCATCCCAACCAACGATGATCCACTCAAGCTTTCCCCAGACGTTCTGCAAAAAGTGCACCAACTTGCAAGTCTCGTTTGAAAACAAAGCATACCGCCTCTGCTCTCGTTGCGTCATGCCCCGGCACCCGCTCGAACGCTCCTTCCAAAGCGCTCGGACCCATGGCAGCCTCTCGTGTGTCATGGACGACAGCGACACTGATGACGACGCACACAACCCCGTCGTGCCCCTTTTCCACAGCTCCCGGTCCTACTTTGACGACTCTGGCGCCGCATCGCGACAGGCGTCTCGAATCAAGCTTGAGCTGGGCTTGAGCAGCCGCGGGTCCCCGAGTACAGTCGTGTCCATCGACGACGACGACGACGTGGTCAAGACACGCCGCGGTACGCGTCTCCTCTCGACACCCGAAGAAGAACCGCACGCCCGGTCAACAACCAAGAACAGCATCCGACCGCCCATGCCGTCCCCTCACAAGCAGCCGTCGAGGCTACTCCTCACGCCGCGGCAATTGACCGACGTCAACGCCAAGCGTTCGGCACCACAGAGGCGACCCTCTTGAATAGATTCATGTCCAAAATACTGAGATGTGCGACACTGCTTGGGCCGCACAAAGTACTGGACGGGAGAGAGCTGATAGGTGTCGGTTCACCCTGCTGTCCATGTCGGGAGATATTAAGCGGCGAATGGTTTCATGTGCATTTCCGCTTGCGCTCCCTGAGCGCCGGGTGGCGGCGGCAACAGCGATGAACAGCTTCTATCGTCGCCCTTCCAATCATCATGCCCAGGTGTTCCCAGTGTCAAAATGTTCGGTTCTTCTGTGTGAGCGTGTTCAAGACCGTATTATTTTTCTCCGAATCGACGTGGTATACCCAAGATAGCTTGGGCATCTGTTTCAACACGCGCTCTGATTGGTCCGTCTGCGCTTCCGTCTGCACACGTGCATCATTCGATCGACCATGCCGCTGTTGCACAAACAAGACCCGCCGAGAGGCGCCGCCGTGGTGTCGCCGACGTCAGCGTCCAGCATCGATGAGATGCGCGAACTCAAACGAATCCACAAACAGACGTACAACCGCGAGCGCCTCCGTCGGAAGACCGCCGGTGACAAGGCGGAGGCGCAGGCGTTGATGAACCAAATCACGGCCCTGGAGCGGACGGCCGACGAAATCAGGTTCCAGAAATCCAACACGGCACTGAGCTGGAAGGACATCGCGGCGGTGTTTCAAGAAGGCCGTGCGATGCTCCAGTGCCAGAACCACAACCTCAAGAAGCAAGTGGAGACGCAGGAGCGCATCCGCCGCGCGCTCTTAAAGTGGCTCTCCCTTTCGTCCACGATGCCGCTTGAGGTAAACGCTCGTCGCCCACACCCCCCCCTCAACTCTTCCTCCTCTAGTGCATCTCCGTCGCCACGACCTACAAGTTCACGTCACTCATGGCTGACGAGTCGACGCGCAAGATAGGACTCGAATGGATCGCCAAGCGGCTCCACCACAACTTGGACCCGTGGATCGAACGGAGCAACATGCCCGTGTCCATGGAGCCATACTTTCGCCTCGACGTGCGGCGCATCGACGCCAGCGACGGTCCGTCGTCGTACGTCCTGGAAGAGTACCAACAGCGTGTCGAGGCGATGCCGCTGACCGACGCCGCCGCGTGCCTCGAGCGCATCTACTTTGAAGTTGTCGACGGTGATCAGGTTGCAATAACCGCCGCCGCGCTGGCTCATGTACCCGCGCGTAGATTGAAGCCGACGAGCCGCGCACGCTGCGCTACGTCCGGTACCAATCGTGGTATGGGCAGACCGTGAACCGATCGTTCCACGAAAAGATGCTCGTGCGCGCCATCCACGAAGAGAACCGATACATCATCTTCACACACAGCATCTCGGACGATGCCAAGCACCCCGACGCGATCTGCAACGACTGGACGGCGTGGTAGGCCGCTTTGTCGTGCGGTGCAAGCGGATGAGAGATGTACGTAGGATCGTGGCTGAACGACTCTCGCCGACGACGACCGTGATCAAGAATGGGTTCATGGCATACGGCATGCGGGAGGCCTCTGGCGCGTACTTTGCCGTCGACGAAGAGTGTGCGTTCCTCAAGGACGTCCAAGACGAAGGGCTCAAATTTGCCAAGTTCCAACAATACCAGCGCGATTACCGCGCCACGCGGCATGCCGGCGACCTCGTGCATTTTGCACGCACGGCCGAGAAGATAAAGATTGAAGCGAGATAAGAATTTCAGGACTCGTGAGTTGATGGCAGTACGTCTAGAGAGGATCGAGCTGGTTGCAATAGGATGGAGGGGCACTTGGAGCAATTCGTATCGTGCAGCAGGATCAAGTTGTTGGGGCGTTCAATATTCGCTGGTCTCTTCGTTTTGTTATCCTTCCTTGAAGCAAACATGTCCAAATGCGATCTTTCGAGATGGAAGATGTTTCTCAGTCAATCCTGATTGGACAGAGACCATCGAAATTCTGTTTTGATTGGTCGGAGGTCTTCCATACATCATCACATCTTCGCACGAATCCACGGTGTTGGCATGAGCCTGCATGCCGAAGGAGAGCAAACTTGTGGACAAGCAAGGAAACGAGCTCTCGATCGCATCCGTCCCGGTTGAAATGAGGATCGCATCGGTGGTCAGCACTCCTTCTCGACTGTAGGTGATATTTCAAATCCATTCTAAATCCATCAAGAATTATTTTAAATGCTTTTCAAATACATCCACACTGGCAACAACCGTCGTCAGTCATCGCATTACTTGTGAGAGGTTCTAATATTCAATGTGAAAGGGTTTGGACACCCTCGCCCCACCCACTTGCAAATTCAAGTGGGAAGGGTCAGTCATCGGATGGGCGCCACGAAAAAAGTTGCCGCCATGAGCAAGAGACACCGCGAAGGAGAAGGCGACGTCAAGAAGCGCGCGCGGAAGGCCGCGCACGCTGAGAACCAACGGGCCCACGTGAGACGCCGGCAAGCGCACACGGAGACGCTCGAAGCCGACGTCGACGCGCTGCAAGTCGAGACGGCGCGTCTCGAGGGGCAGATCGCAGTGCTGCAGCTTCACCCAACCACACTCAACACGAAGCGCACGGAAAAGCTCCTGCACGAGTACGTGCGCCTGTTCGAGTACGGGTACCTGCAGAGTCATGCAAGCCAAGTGCCGTTCATCCGCGCCGTGATGCGGGAAGACGTGGTGTCGCACGGCTTTGTTGGTGTCAACAACTTCCTCGAAACCTTCCGGCGGTACTGCTCCGTCGACACGAGCTTTGAAATGCGTTTCCTGAATTGTGTCTGCGTCGAGCCCGAAGACGCCGCGGTCAGCTGCATCCTCCATGTCATGGTTTCCCAACGCATTACCCGCGGTCTCCTGGCGCTCTACTTCCCCGACGTTCTCCACAACGAGCCTCTCGTCCAACGCCTCATCGGTGCCCGCTTGGATATCCGCACGACGTCCATCTTTGTGTTTGACTCGTCTGGGCGAATCTCCGAAAATTCAGGGACCATGGAGCTCGTCAGCGCCTTCGTGAAGCTTGTCCAAAACCTGGAACTCGCCTGCATGATTGTCGAAGGCAACCGCCTGCATCCAAAGCATTATATTCGCGCGTGAGCCCGCCGCATTGCCTTTAACTTATCACCCCATTTCCTGCTGTGTTTTCGAGTATCCAATTTCGACAATAATATCGCGCGAGGATATTTTGACTTGGTGTTTGTATACAGTACTGTCCTCGCAGGAATCATCCGGATAATACTTGGGCGTTGAATCCGGATACGATTACAGTCCCAGAATAGCACACGCATCATCATCATCATCCGAGATGAACAACATGCTTGCGAAGGCGTCGTCGATGGGCGCGCAGGCGATGGAAATGGCAAAACCGATGGCAGCTGCAGCCAAGGAGAAGGCTGTCGCGACGGCGTCTGCCGTACAGGCCAAAGCAACCGAAGCCAAAGCCGCGGCGTTGAAGTCCGTGAACAAGACCCCGGAACCAGACGCGGCGGCTGTGTCGGGCGAACCCGAGGACTCGGGGCAGGAATCCGAAAACGAGGGGCTGCTAAACGACATGCAGGAGCAATGTAATTGCTTTCCCAACTTGAGTAAGAAGCAGCGCATCCAAGCGGCGATCGGGATGTACGCCGCCGGCGCGGTCTTTAGCTTCCTCGCGACGCTGCTCATGTTTGGCGGGGCCAAGCACCTCAAGGGCTTTGCGTTCTTCTACACGCTGGGCAACATCTGCTCCGTCTCGAGTTCCATGTTTCTCACGGGGTTCAAGAACCAGCTCAAGGTCATGTGTCTCCCCGTCCGCCGCGTCGCGTGCAGCGTCTGGATTGGGTCCATGATCCTCACGCTCGTCGTCGCGCTCACGATGGCCAAGCCCGGCATCCTCGTTCTCCTCCTCGTCTTCATCCAATACTGCGCCATGCTCTGGTACGGAGCCAGCTACATCCCGTATGGCCGCGCCATGCTCAAGAAGGTTGTCGTCAAGGTCGCAACGACCACATCGAACGCCGTCTAAATATTTTACATCCTCGTCCTCCTCTTGCGAGTCCCTTCTCTTCCTCCGTGGATGGGCACACGCATCCAAGAGTCCCATTTTTACAAGTGATTGGTCCATGCGACACGACTGGTGGCCCTGCTGCTGTCCTCAAACCATGCTATTTCACATGGGGAAAGTGCAGACGCCGCCAAACACATCGCGTTCCCTTGGGAACCACCACAGGCAGCCTTGTACATTGTCGCTTTAGCTGCTCTCTCGCTCGTAGACGTAGCAACTTGCGTGCTTGGCCCACGACACGAGCACCGTGTGTTCTTGGGGCGGGTGCTTGAAGTGGACACACGGACTCTTCTTCCGGCCGCAGCGCTCGTCGCGGTGCCGCTCGCAGAGCTTCCGCATCGAGACAATCCGCTTGAGCTGCTTCATGCGCCCGAGCATCTCGAGCACGCTGCTCATGAGGTCGGGCGGGAACACGACGTTGTTGATAAAGACGACCGTCGCGTCCATCGTGTTGGCTTCGTCTGGCGGGTAGCAAATGTCGCCCTGCACAATCACAATCGTCTTGTGCGCAACGACGCGCGGGCACCATCGGCGGACGCGCTCCAGCGCACGTGCGCCTTCGACGACGCGGTTCAGCATGAGCTCCATACCCTTGGCCACGACGCAGTTGGTCTCGAGTGCGACTTGGAGGATGATCTTGCCCGTGCCGCAACCGAGGTCGTAAAAGACGTCGGTCGGCGTGAGCTGAAGGAGCGGCATGACGACGCTCGAGATCGCCTCGGGGAGGACTTCGCCGTACGTGCACATGCGCTTGAGCGTCGCTGCGTCCGAGAGCTCGACGAGCTGCGATTTCTCGCAGGTCGCGGTTTCGTCGCGGATCACGTCATTTGTGAGCCTGTACATGGCGCGGTCGTCGTCTTCGACCTCGACAAAGACGCGCTTGAGCAACTAGGATGACATGGACGTGAGCGATGGCTCAAGGGACGGCCGTGATTGACCTTGATGGCGTCGGTGGGGCAGAGGGTCGTGTGCCTTGAGAGATCCACGAGTCCGTCTGATGGAGATGATGTCAACGTGGATGGGAAAGAGGGGCATGCGCCCGACTCGCTGTCGTTGTCGCTCCTCACATCGACGGGTTTTCGATTCTGCAACCGCGCGGACGACCGCTTTTGTTCTACGGACACGACCATGAGCCACGAAGCGGATGGAGCGTTCAACTTGGACTAATGGAAATTTCGCTGTCGTCAGAACTGCCGCTTGTGACGAGATTGATCACGGGGTCATCGGGCGACAGCATGCCTAGTTTGAGTCAGTCGACGATATCGACGGCGCGACGCACGCGTGGGCGACGGAGTTGTTGCATCCAAATCTGGCAATCGTTTGCACCGCCGAGGCTCAGTTCTCTTGTTTTCGCGAACGGGCGTCGTGCCCGTCGGTGTGTGCTTTCGTTTGTCGTCTTGGAGAGCGGCCGTCGACGCCTCGGCCGCGCCCTTGGCGGTGCTCTCTTGGGTGGCGCATGATTCGCTCGATGCAACGGAGCCGAGGAACTGTCGCGGTCGATTTCGTCTCTGCTGCATCACTTGTCGGCGCCCTCTCTTGTTGCCCCAGGACACAAGGATCGATGCGGGCAGATTGAACTCCGCGTTTGAATTTCCGAATGAAGCATGTGACCCATCGAACCAAATGGGAAAAAGGCTGCATCCGGATACTTGCATCATACCCCAATAAATATCCGTCGTTTGAGCCAAATAACCGGTGCATAATCGATAAATACCCGGTCGTTATCCGGATGTTTCGTTGGCACCATCGAATTGCAACCTGACGAGATGGCGACCAAGGCAGGGTGGGAATGCTTCGACGACAGTGACGACGACGCTGATGTCCATGAAGAACAGAGCGAGTCCTCGCAAATCGTGGGTCGCATCATGACGGAGATGGCCCGCTGTTATTCCGCGTGCCCCAAGGCCCATGGCGTCGCGCCGGATCTCATCTTGCCACCGACTGCGCATGTCACGGCGCCAGACGACCTCCGCGCCATGCTCGAGCAGCGTCTTCTCGATGCCGGCTGGCTCCTCGCCCCCGCGGCTGCGCCCACCGACGTTGTAGTCGACCTCGTCGCCTTCACCGCCGCGCCGCATGACACATATTCTAGCGTGGCGGAAATTCTCCACGACCGCGTCCTCCCCGGTGGCCTCGTCATCACGCAACTCCCAGCGGCCGTCTCTGTCGACTGGGCATCCGACCTCTGGAGCACCTCCCGCGCACTCTCGTTCCTCGACGAGATCTCGTCGCCGCTCGTCGCGCTCAAGCGCCGCTCGGGGGTCGCCAACCCTCTCCACTACCGGCTGGACCAGCCGACGGCGCTCGCGCTCGACGTCGAGCGACAATGGATCGACACGGTCACAATCGCGTCATCGGCAAGCGAGCGCGCGCACGGCGCACTCAGTCTCGAGTCGCATCAGCGCGCCGTCGACATCCTGCGATCGTGCGGCGTCGTGATCGTCCGCGGGCTGTACGACCCCGACACCGTTCGGCAGTGGGGCGCCGCGGCGCTCTCGGACTTTGCGCAGATCGCACACGCGCTGCGCGAGACGCACGACATGGACGTGTTCAACCCAGGTGAGAAGCCGCCGCGCCGCAACTTTGTCGAGTTTGCCACACGCGAGGCCTTTCGCTGTGACATCCGCCACACGCCGGCGCTGACGGCGCTGCGCGCGACGCACCCCGCCGACGAGTCGACGCGCACGGGCGCCGCCATCAACCCGCGGCACCCCGTCATCCACGCCATCCTACAAGACGTGATGCAGCCGGACGGCGGACCGCTCAACCCTGGCAACTACGGCCTCTGGAACTTTAGCTTTGGCGGGCCGGGAAGCCGCGAGCGCCTCGTGTCAGGCCCCGTCGGTAGTATTGTGACCACGCCCGGCTGCTACGACCAGAAGATCCACGCCGACATCCCGCACCTCTTCAACACGATGGACCTCCCGCCGCATCTCCTCCACGTGTTTTTGCCTGCGTGCGACGCCGGCGGGATGGACGCGGGCCAAACGGCGTTCGTCGTCGAGTCGCACCGACTCGCTACGTGCGCGCGCATGATGGCCAACGACGGCAGCGGCGTCCAAGAGACCATAGCCAAGACGATCCGACCGCACGTGACGCCCGGGGACGTGATTGTGTTTGACTGCCGCGTCTTGCATCTCGGCCTCGCCAACACGACCGCCGCCATGGGCGCCACGGACGATGGCGTGCGTCGACCGATCCTCTATGTCAACTGGCACGCGCCGTGGTTTGAAGACAAGAAGAACTGGGAACCTGAATCGCTCTTTAAATAATAATGTGGAACTTGGTGATACTCAATGCGGAACTTGGTCGTGCAACGGGGGCGAGACGATGGGCTCAGGGAAGGCTCAGGGAAGGCTCAGGGAGAGCAAAACGTGATATTGGCGCACTGGTTGGTGTACAGCAGCACGTGTAGCTTGCTCCGACCACGCTCTCGACTGGTGGATGTCCTCAACCATGCTGCCGTCGTCACACTTATTTACACCTACTCACCAACTTACTCGCCTCGCCGCCACCGCCTCGGGTGCATAGCTGCTCTCTTCTCCATCAGTTGTCTCCCAACCCCGATTGAAAGTTGAGAATTTGGTCACTCTCCTCCGGTGTAATCCACCAAATATCCGGTCAATTTCACGATGATTGCCGCGCGGTGGTGTTTACGCGCTCCATCATGGGACACACACCCGATCGACAGACACCATTTCGCTCCGTCCCGATCACGCCGATCCAATGTCAAGGCGACAAGCTATGGCGGACTTACCACCAACGGAAACGCATCAGGTAAATACGCCTCTATTTCATCGAGACTATGCTTCCTCATTGAAAGAGGTTACGGAGCTTGTGGTCGACCGAACACAGCACGCCGAGGTCCGTGTTGACGAGCAGGTCTGCGAATGCCTGGAACACTTCGATGCGCGGGACGTACGCTTCGATGCGGCCCAAGTTGTCAAACTCAAAGAACTGCGTGACCGTGATGTCGATCATCTGACCCACGAGACGGTCGAGCAGTTCTTCGTGCTCGAGCACGCTCGGGTAGTAGAGCTGCAGCATCTTGTGCGTGATGCGCTGCGTCGCGACCGTCTTGAGCTCACAGACGAGAACGGCCCCGACGTCGTCGAGAATGTTCTCGCAGTGGATGAACGTGAGGCTGTAACTTACATGTGCGACGGAGTAGAGTCGATGGGCGCCAATGAGCTTGTCCAGGCCGATCGCTGAGAAGGACATGCCGACAATGCGGAGGTCCTCTCGCATGACAGACCGCAGGAACTGTTCCTGCCGCCACGATTCCTGGTCGTTGTGGAGCGTGAAGCCATACTCAAAGAGCTTGCAGTAGTCGAGCATGATCTTGGTCGAGTGCCGGTCGTTCAGCGTCGTCGACTGCAGTGGGTAATCCAACATGCAGTCGCGCTTGCCTTCGAGGCGGTGAATCTCGCGTTGGATGTGAGCCACTTCGCCTTCCAGCCTCTCTTCCTTCCGCCGCCGAGATCGCTTGGGGCGTGGGGGGGGTGCTTCGGACGATGCTGGTGGTCGACGAGGTGCGCTCGACTCCTTCTCGGCGTCCTTCTCGTTTCCACCGTCATCGGCGTCGTCACGTCCATCGTCTTCACCTCGAGTCGTATTGTCGTTGTCCACATCCTTGGTTTCTTCGTAGTCGCGCGCAGGTCGTTCCATTCGTCCAACAATGGCCCAAAGTTCATGCAATGGGGGGTGCTCCAAATTTGCGTTTTGAACGTTTCGCAGTAATCCGTCACTTCTATTTCAGACACCTTGCCAAATTTCGAATAAAACCACCGCGGTTTGGCTTCTCGAATAAATTTTCGCCATTTAATTTTCTTTGGGGCCCATCTCGCTTCAGCCCAGTCGTGTGTTGTTTGGTGCCATGGTTCAGGCTGGGCAGACATGAGTCTCGCTGCCTAAGAGACGTGAGCATGACTAGATCATCGCTTCCTTGGTCGTTTCCACTTGCTCCATCAGCAAGTCTTGATCCTCATTGAAAGAGAGTTCGGAGCTTGTGGTCGAGTGCACAGAGCATCCCCATGTCGGCCGTCTCGAGGAGGCGCGCAAACGCCTCAAGCACTTCGATCCGCGGGACGTACGTTTCGATTCGCCCCAAATTGTCAAATTCAAAGACCTGTGTCACGACGATGTTGATCATCCGCCCGAGGAGACGGTCCACGATCGCGTCGTGTGCGAGGACGCTCGGGTAGTAGAGCTGCAGCATCTTGTGCGTGATGCGCTGCGTCGTCATGGCCTTGAGCTCGCAGACGAGGACGGCGCCGATGTCATCGAGGACATTTTCGCAATGCACGAATGAGAGGCGATAGCTCACGTGCGCGGACGAGTAGTGTTTGTGGGCACCAATGAGTTTGTCGAGCCCGGATGCCGTGAAGGTGACGCCGACGATGCTCAGATCCTCGCGCATGACGGAGCGAAGGAACTGTTCCTGCCGCGCCGCCTCGGGTTTGTTGTTCAGCATGAAGCCAAATTCAAAGAGGCGGCAATAGTCGAGCATGACCTTGGTCGAGTGCCGGTCGTTCAATGTCGTGGAGAGACTTGGGTAGTCCAGCAGCCCGTCGCGCTTGCCTTCAAGGCGGTGGATCTCACGCTGCAAGGCCGCCACTTCGGTCTCGACCTTCTTGTCCTTTCGCACTCGCTTGGTCCGATGTGGTCGTGCCATTTGGGCTCCTTCCTCGTTGTCGTTTATGTCCTTCCCGCGTCGTCTCTCCATGGCACTTGCTTTTGATAATGGTTCAAAGCGACTCATCTCCCGCGCTTCGAACGCTGATGAAGATCACGTGGCCACTGGACCATCCATGGCATCCCACTCGATGACCGTTAGCTCATACTCTTGATTTTTGTATACTTAAAACTATGTATGGGGATAGTTTTCGCCCCATGTTTCCACACCCATTCATAAATGAACGTGGCGGCATGTCCGTGGAAAACTTGATGGATATGTCAAGACCCGTCGCGTCAATGCTATTGCCCCCGCGCCTCTCTTGCCACCTCCGCAGGGCTGGCGTGCCTGTGCGTCCTGCTCGTGCCGATGAAAAAGCTCTCGGGCTGTTCAGACACTTTGTTCAAACCATGATTGATATCAGATTGCTCAATATAGTTTCGCTCGTCTTTGCTTTTGACTAAATAATCGCTTTCAAAGTAAATATTAATTTGCAAACTCACATATGTTCATATAAATAATAAATTGCATTTTTGTCTTAATTATATTGCCTGCGTGTTGATATGTCAAGTACCTGGTGAATTATTTTGTATATAAGGTCCTCATACTGAGATGGTTGACGTGAGATTATTGTTGCTCTCACGCAAACGTCCCATTTCCCATCACATAATCAGTCGTCTCGTCGATATTTTAAACTTCGACGGGGCTCCAAATGATCGATTCCTTGTGTTCACAGGATATTCTAATCGCGGCTGCAACCACTGCAAGAGTTAAGGGGGGGTCTCCATGGCCAACTGATTGTTTCGGGTGGAAAATATCGACAACACGGGTATATGGGGTAGAAGTGTATTCAAAAACCCGACATGAGATGTTGTGCTTCGACACTTGTGAAGGAGCCAATCACAATACTTCAATGTTTGTCAGCAACCCGAGAAATCAAAACATCTGCCCGTGATCCTCGAACACCAAGTGACTCGTCCAAAACGTGTCAAAAAGTGTCGTTATCGGAGACTGACACAAAAATATTGCAAAATACTAGCAAAATGATACGACGTGAATAAAATACTCGCAGCGAAAATAATATGAAACTTTGTATTTTGTTAACAAAGTTTCAATTAAAAACAATTTGTGGTTATTAAAATAACCACAAGTATTTTTTCATAGATTTTTCATTCTTTACGGCTCGGGTTTGGTCAGTTGTTTTCGTTCGAGACATTCGAATTTCAAGTATAAACCCTGACAATTACTACAGTAATTTGAAACCGAAAGTTTTGATCGAAATATCAATTTATGGAGGAGTCTCAAACGAAACAGGTGTTTTGAACGAACGAAGCATCATGAAAATATACGACACTTCTATCATGCTTGAGTTTTGCTCATTCTGTGGGCTCCACGAGGTGGTCGTTCATTATCAAACACGCTTTGAGTCACCGTTGACCCCATTATTAGCACGGACAATAGGGACAAAAATACTGCCGAACAAGAGGGGCAATTCATGCGTATTTCAGCCTGTGGAAGGTATTGTGAGTATATTTTGAAATGAAGTACAAAATACTTAACGCTGATTAAAGCACACTGGATGAAGACAATGCACTCGAACGATCGACGTCAATGAAACTACTCGTTTACAAGCTAGGACATTATTGTGGCAAAAGGCCACTTGAGCGCACAATCGAGTTTCTTTGATTGGCTCAATAAATCAATATTTTGGTCAATCATACACCTCAAAAGGCTAATTTGACAAGTTGAAATTCTTGTGGGGCAAACGACACCCGTGCAATATTATCTTTGACTTTGTTTTCAGTCATATTAGACGTCTTCAATGCCTTCGAGGAGGGTACAATTTGACCTCTTTCTGTCATTGAAGGATGTTCCCTCATCGGGCCAATCAGACTCCAGGATCCAGCCCAGTCATGCGTCATTCTTGAATTTCCATCGAAACAGACAGGATGGGAAAGTCAGCGGCCTTGATCGCCGACATTGTCGACGCGCATCACCACTTCTACGACACGAACGAAAAGCACTTCGCCTTCTTGAAGTCTCTAGGTGCCTCCCCCTACACCCCCGAGCAGTATGCCGCTGCCGTCGGCGCTCTCCCCATCCGACGATCGGTGCACATTGAAGGCATGCCAGACGACGGCGTCGCCGAAGTCGAATGGGTCGAGCAACTCGTCGCTGCCGACCGTGCGCCGACAGTTGCCGCCATTGTTGCGGGGTGCGATCTCGCCGCCGACGACGTGGACACGCAGCTTTCAGCCTTGGTCGCGGCGTCCCCCAAAGTTCGCGGCATTCGCTTCATGGTTGACTATGAAGGCCCCTTCAACGGCGGCAAGAATGCAACGCACCCGGCCACGCTCCGTCATGGCCTCGACTATCTCCGCGACACCTCTGGTCCCGCGCAAGCGTTCGAACGCGGTTTTTCGCTCCTCGCCAAGCACTCGCTCTCGTTTGACCTCCAATGCAGCCCATTGCAGTTGGACGCCGCCGCGGCCCTCATCGCGCGCCACCCCGACGTCAAGGTCGTCGTCGACCACATGGGCAAGGTGCGTGGCCTCGCCGCGGACGGCAGCGACGACGACGCGGCCAAGCTCGCCGTATGGCGCGCGGGCCTCGAGAAACTCGCGGCGCTGCCCCACGTCTACATCAAGCTCTCCATGTTGGGATACATCGTGCCCGGGTGGCATGACGACGCCAAGAAGGAAGCATTTGTGCGCGCCTTGGTCCGCGACGTCATTGCGCTCTTTGGCGTCGACCGCTGCATGTTTGCGTCCAACTGGCACCAAGGCGGCGCCGCGGCCAACTCGGACGGCGCCGACGCGACGGGGCCGTCCATGGACGAACTCTTTGCAAGCTTCCACGCGTGGGTCGCCGACTTGTCCCAACCCGACCAAGAGCGCTTGTTTGCCGGCACCGCGGCGGCGTTTTATCGCCTCGATTAATTAAATACTCGTAAGCGTGTCGACGATCCATTCACAAATCGTGTCGTAGAGCTGCCGCACGTGGGTCTGGTCCGACGCGTTGTTGTTGCTGCTGCTCTCGTACGCGTAACTTGGTATCCACACGATGCCGTCGTGCAAGACACGGAGAAAGACGGGCGAAGTGCGGTGCATGTATTGCACGTACCCGCGCGCCTTCCATGTCTCGGGACATCCCACGGGACGGCGCGGGCCAGGGTTGCTTCCGAGGCGGCGACGCATGAGGCCATGCCCGATTCCGATCGCGTCGGCGAGATGCGCGCCGTCCAAGACAAAACCCCACGAGGGGGCGACGGTCGCGACGGCCGCCGCGAGGTCGTCCGTCTCGGGCACGGGCAACAAGACGGACGAGAGGCATGGATGGATGTGCAGGTCGTGCACTTGGGTGAATTCTGGCACGCGGCGCAATTCGAGCCCCGCTTGCTTGCTCTTGCGCCGCAGCGTCGCGACAAAATCGTCGACGACTGTGCCGCTGCACGCGAGCCAGCGCACGTCCACGTGCCAGTTGACGTTTGGGTAGCAGTCGGCGTCCACGAGCAGCATGAGCCACTCGTTGCGGCAGTCAATCTCGAGCCGCGCGGCCGTGTTGCAGTCGACGCGGACGTACTGCCGCGTGACGGCGGCGGGTGGTGCCGCGCCGTCGCATGTCGCTAACGCGCGCGGCGCGGCGTGCGTCGTCACGTGCAGCGGTTCGTCGGGGCTAGCTCGCGCAGCGATGAAATCGAGCAGCTTTTGCACTTTGGCCAGATACGCCGCCGTCGCGTCGTCGTCTTCTTGTTTGGGCGGCACGACGACAAAGCGGATGCGGCGGCACTTGGATCCTACGCAACATATGTCGCATGGAATCAGACGTGGCATCAGTCGGTCGCACCGTCGTGCATCGAGTCGACGTAGCCACAGAGGAGGTTGTCGGTCGTGTTCCAATTGTCTTCGGGGAACGGAAACTCGTGAAACGTTTGCAGCTGTTTGTGGAACGACGCCGTCGTCGGGTCGTAGAGCGAGTACTCGTACACGACAGGGTCGTGGTTGGTCGTTTTGAGGCGTTTGTGGTAGCACTTGACGTCGACGGTCTGCTGTGCGTCGTCGAAGATGAGTTTGTGAATGCGATGGCCCATGCTAAGATAGTACGTCATGCGGTGGGTCGCCGCCGCGGCGATCCGCTTGGGCCGGACCGATTCGTCGGTCGTGTGTTGCGTCGTCGCGTGCATCTCGACAAGTTGAAAGTCGCTCGCGAGGCGCTGGCACACCATTTCCACGAGCAGTTGGTGCGTGCTGCGCTCGTGGGTTTCGAGCAGCATGAGCGAGTAAAACGATTCCGTGTAGCTCTGATGGAGGTCCTTGGGGTAAAAGTCCGTCGTGAGCGGGAGCACCGCGGGGTTCACGAGCGACTTCCAATTCGGACCGACGAGCGCCGCCGCTTCGTCCGAGCTCCATGGAAAGATGTGGCTCCATCGCCGCCGGTTCGATGTGAGCTTGCTCTCCGCGTGGTCGTGGTTCGAAAACGGCGCGTGGAATCGACTGGGTGGCGACCCGACCAGTTCGATCGACGGGTGCCGCTGGCTGCGGGGACTGCCGCCCATGTCGGTCATGCTGCGGTTCTTGACCATCATCGTGGTCAGCGGCGACGGGTTGCACGACTCGAGCGACGTCGCGAGCGAGTCGTACGTGCTTGAGCCGACCATGTGGTGGTGCACGGGCGTGTCCTCGGGGGGACTGAACGTCGGGCTAAAGGGATCGTGCGACGACTGGGGGATGGGGCTCAGGGGCAGCGACGACGACGCCATCCCTGGCTTGGTCTGCTTGGCGCGCTGGAGGTTTTGCATGCTGATGACGCGTTTGCGCATGCCCTCGGCCGTGTCCTTGTCAGAGAACGAGAGCTTCTTCAAGACAAACTTGAGCGGGACAAAGGCGGGGTCGTCTCCAAAGACGCCGTCGTCGTACTCTTGCATAGACTCCTTCGACCACGCACTTGCCACCTGCGCGTGGTCGATTGTTCGCTGCAGACCAAGCGGCGGGAGGAGATGCGCCATGTCCAGCGGCGGCGGCGTCGTGGTCGAGAGGATCTTCAACAGCGGCCGCGGCACGGACGCGCGATCGAGCATGCGGCAGACGGGCAGCGGCGAGAAGGAGCTCGCGCCACTGCCACCGCCTCGGCTCTGGCAATGGCAGCGCAGGAGGCTCTTCTTCGCGGCGCCGCACGTGCAGTCAAAGTCGAGAAAGCTGACGCTGATCCAGTGTGGCACGTTGTATTCGTCAGCTTGTTGGGCTGGGTGGCTCCAAATGAAGAGCGGGACGGGATGGAGGGGCGGCGTCGTGAGCGAGATCATATCCATGCCGACACCTGTGTCCATCATGCGTTGCTTGGTGATCTGGGCGAGCCGCTTCGGGACCTTGAACACGGCGCTCCCGGCCGTCATCATGACAATCCCTTGGCCCGCGCGGTTCAGGTCTCGGTCCATGTAATGCTTCTCCAGCACGTTCAGCGTGACGTTGATCGCCTCGAGAACGTTGCCTTCCGACGCGCGCGCGGGCACGCCCTTGGGCAATTCGTGCCACCACACCACTACATCGGCCCTTGAAAAAAACGGACGCGATGGAGCGATAGATTACCGCCGTCAGACGAGACCGTGTAGCGCGCCGTGTGGGGGTCTTGGGGGAGGCGCCAGCGATGGCGCTGCGCGTACGTTGCAAACTCTTCCTTGAGGAGTCGCAGCAAGAGCGACCAGTCGGGCCCCGTGTAGTCTTGAATGAGAACCTAGTACGTCGGAGTCAAAGCACACGTCGAAGCGTCGCCGCCGCCTACCTTGTAGAAATCTTCATAGAGGCGATCGTGGGCATCGACATGCATGGCGGGGCCATGTCCAGGCGCATATGCGCCGGTCGCGCCCGGGCCAAACGCCTGACGGTTGCATTCGTCGGCAAACACATCGGCGGTGGGGTCGTAGTCTGATGGAAATTGCGCACGGTCGTAGTAGCTCCGCGAGAAAACGAGCACTGTGACCGAGTGGCTCACGGACGCTTCGTGCCACTTGGCCACGAGGCTGCGCACGAGTCGCTGGACGAGTTTCTCAAAGTACATTTCGCCGTCGTCGGCAAAGTCCCACATTTCGGTGCTCATTTGGATGATCCAAAAGATGCGACTCGAGCGCGAGCGCAAAATAAGCTTTGTGTCTGTGCCCATGACGCCGCAGAGAACGTTCTCGTGCTTGGCGAGGAGCATTTCGACCTATGACGAGCGAGGATGATGTGGCGTGGGGAAAGGACAGGTCCATACCTGCGCGCGGGTGCCCAGCGTTTCGTAGACCTTCCCGACAAACAAGCACTTGCCAAACATGGCAACCTATCGCAGATGAATGGGGGTCGACGGTGGAGAGGTGAGAAACCTTGTAGCGCCAAATGTCGGCGCGCGACATGAACTGATCTTTGAAGGAGAGTTCGATAAAGTCGACGGTTGCCTCCTCGGGTTCGATTCTCTAAGGCGAGAGAAGGATCAGCATCAATTCACATGTCAATGGTGATTTGTCGCGCGCCACACCTGCACCGTGACTTCGTGGAAGGGTTCGAGCTGGAACTGCAACGCGAGATCCTTGAGGATGCTGATCTGCAGCTTCCCGCGGACAGGTGCGAGCGATCGAACTTGCATGATCAAGCGGAGATGCGATCGGTCGGGCTGGGTGATTTCGACAATGTCGCGCAACTACAAGGGTCATGAATGCAATTTGAGACCCAAGTTCAGATGGATCGCAAACCTTTAGATCTGGAAAGGACTCAGGGTTCACGACGAGCTCTTCTCCGGTGCCGTACTCAGGTCCGTGCACCATTAGTTTCACCGGGGCTTGTCGCTTGCTTGGTTGCCGAGAGCCGCTCGGCCGCCGCCCCGACAGCGGTTTCGCCATCTCGAATTGTTCAAATGTGCTCGACGAACGTATCCTTGCGTCGGAACATGTTCGGGAACTTTTATCCAATCAAAGGATATATTTTTAGCCAATCGCATGGCTCTATTTTCAACCAATCAGCACCTGAGGTTACTTTCGCTTCAGGAACGCGCGCAAGAATATGTTTGGGCGGCGCGCGCACATGCCCCGCGGCGGCGGGATCGGCGGTCGGGGGCGGAACAACGGAGTCGTCCTCATGCTCTTCATGCAGTTGTTCGCTCAAATCCAGCAACTGGAACGAAAACCCCCCGTGACTTTGGCGTTAATGGGTTTGTCCGCCGACTGTCCTTGTTCTCTCTTGACTCTCTCGTCAGGCGGCATGGTGGGTCTCTTCTTCTACCAAGGTCATCCCGGTGTCCCCACAGCGAGGCGATATGCATTGTACTCCGACTCACTCCTTTCATCATGAACATTCTGCCGTCGTAGGTGTCCCGACATAGTCGTCGAGCGGCTCGACTGGAAGCGCCTCGTCGTGTCGGCGTTCCTCCACGTGGACGAGTGGCATCTCTACAACAACATGTACACACCCTCCCCATGCCATTTCCCGACCATCCTCGTCTCCAGGGCGTCATTCTTGTGGAAGGGTGTGAACCTCGAATTCAAACTCGGGAGCGAACGCTTTGTCCAACTAGTTGGCTTCTTGCTCGTCTTCTCCCATATGTTGACCGTGGCGGCGGCGTACGCCTTGTCGAATATATTGGATGATGACGTATGCATCTTTGTCTTGTCTTCTCTCTCTCATGCCATCTCCTAGTCGTACATGCATCGATGCTCGATTGGATTCTCGGCCGTCTTGTTTGCTCTCAAGGTGCGTCCCGCCGCCGCCCTCCGCTCTCTCGCTCACGCGCTCATTAGATCGTCCTCAACCAAAACTCACCGACGTACACGACCTTTCTGGGTCTACGCGTCCCGACCAAATACGTGGCGTGGTGCGAACTCGTCTACATCCACTTGTTTGTGCCTGGGTCGTCCTTCCTCGGCCATCTCGCTGGCATTCTCGCAGGTACTCCAACCTTTCACGTCGTGTCATGCATACCTCCTCCTCGCATCTAGGCTACCTCTACATGAAGAGCCCCTTGTGGACTACCTCGAATTTCTTCCGTGCATCACAACACCCGTCGCCACGTCGCTCGTCCTACACATATGCGTCTGGCCGCGCGACCGCGCGGCCGCCTCCGTCGCACGCCTCGGACGAAGCCTATGCCCGCTGGTTGCAAGAAGAAGAGTACCGGCGGCGGTAGCAGGGTTGGAGCACGAGGATATAAATATGTGTTTTGTTTGTTTTCCGCTCATCCCAGATCGAGATGCAGCGCCTTCTTGAGCGCCGTCTCTTCGGCATACATCCACTTTTGAACGACGGTGCCGAGCCAGTCGGCCCGCGAGAGCCCCGTCTCTTTTTGGAATCGCACGAACGCGCGCTCGTGCGTCGCGCCGTCGTCGCTCGGCTCCATTAGCATCCTGCCAACTCGTATGGAGAGTGATCAGTCGTGTGGACGCACCAGCCGTTCATCTTGACGCGTGTGGGCTGCTTGGGCACGGGGAAGCGGTCGTCTTCGGCGATCGCGCGAAACATGAGCACGACGTGGTCGGCGGCGACCGTGCGCTTGTAGAGTACGTTGACCACGAGGGGGACGTTGCGTCGGTGGCCCCCTTCGATGCGCACCTGGATGTACGCAACGTCGTCGCCGAGTCGGTCCAACTCCTGCACCGCGCATCGTCATCCTCGTCGATCTCCTCGTCGTCGCACCTTGGTCTTACGCACGGCGCAGGGTGGCATCTGAGTTAAGATCGTCCACTCGGCACGACTGACGGCCTCGAGCGGCGAGGCGCGGTGGCAGTCGCGGACGACATCGACAAACTCGGCGCCGACAAAGAGGCGCGGGTGCGGCGACTTGGCGTCGCAGCCAACGTACCATTCGATGCACTCGAGCGCCTTGTCTAGCTTGGCGTCGAGGCTCGAGACGACCCAGCCGTACGATTTCGTCCGAAAGGCACCTTGGCCCACAAACGAGTGGCTCCGGATCTCCAAGCCCTAGAGGATACAATCTCCAGTGTGGCTACTACATGTCGCATGTACGAACCATCACTTGGGGCGTCGTCGTGGCCACGAGAAAGGTCGTCGGCAGCTCGTGTGTCGTGGGGGATTCATGGGTTGTCGTCTCGGCGCACGCGACTTGGTCCATCTTGCCGTCATCAACGAGCAGCGGCGACGGCAGCTTGAGAACGCGCTGCGTGCGCTGGGACACGAGCGACGAGCGCGCCGACAGTGTGCTGCTGCGGCTCTGCGACCGAATCGATCGGAGTGACGTCCATGATGGCGCGGCCTGCCGCCTCGACGGTGGTGACGGAACGATGCCGCCCATGGTCGTATGCACAGAGATTCTCGAGAGAAGTTATTTTTGGCTCAAGCGCTCAACTGCGAGAAACTCGCATTCGACCAAATGGGTTGACAGTTGGGCTCCAGCGGACGGAGCTGGCACTGGGAAACGAGTTGCTTTGTGAACTGGAACGTCTATTCTTTTTTACTCGTCTCCGTGTCGCCCCTCGAGCGCCATCTTGCAGTGGGTCGGGCGACGTTCAACAAAGTTCTTAAGTTTTATCCCGAATTTAGAATAGTGCAAGTAACCGGATTGGATGACTCTCAAATGCAAAAAAACACAGCACATTATAAACTGCCAGGAATAAAAGTACAGAGGTGTTGTGCAGCATATTTGCATATATTTTCTACAAATGTCAACACAAATATCAGAATTTGTCAGGCGAAATTTTCGACTTAGCAAACACAAATTTATGCAGGGAACTGCGGGAATTTGCAAAACCATCACGACTTCGACAAATCTGCAACCTCCTCACTAGCACTTCATGATACCTCGGCAATCTTGATGTCTTTTCAGCTTTCTTTACCATTGCTACATTGCAAATTGTTTGATAACTCGAGAGTGCACTCCAACCCGTCAAACACGACCCAGTTCTGTTGCATGTGATTGCAATGCAAAGCTCAGAAGAACAGAACGATGTAATTAAAGGACAAGGTGAATTCGAAGTAAATCCAAAGTCTGGTGTTCTATTGGGCACATAAAGTACGAACTTCGATTAAATATCAACCAATCGTGTACATCCGGAAATTATACTATTTCGGATGCAGCCGTATTTTATACTGTAGGATATCAACTCCCACGTCAATATACTGATTTCCCCCTCGAAACCGAACGGTTGATTTTTAACAATTTATACAAAATATAGATATATACAGGTAAAATATATGAGAGAACGAAACACAGCCAGTTAATTTACTTCCAAATTCGCGACTCTGGCGCTGAAGACAGTAAGGTCATCATCAATGATGCCCGTCCGATCCCAGCAGTTCCTCACTGTGGCGTTCGACACCGACATCCAGGCATCCTTAGCCCACCCCATTGCCACATCAAGAGGTACGTCGTATAATCGGTCTTGGCGACCAGCAAGCACAGAGTTGATCTGACCTAACGCATTTTGTAGTTGTCGCTGCTTCACCTTCGCCTTGAACGAAGCAATTATGCCGGCGTCTTGTGGTTGAAGGTGCGCTGTTGTGTTCTTCGGAAGCATCTTCACTGAAACGTTTCGTAGATGGGTGTCCGCGTGCACGAGATGCGACGGAGCATTGTCCACGAGCATCAAGACTTTTCGTTCTTCTTGGGCCATTTTGTCGTCCACGTGCTTGAGGTATGAGTTGAAAATGTTTGAAGTCATCCATCCCTTCTTGCTCGCACAGTAGTCAAAACCAAGGTCGCGAGGGGTCTGGCCACCAAAACATCTTGGACGAATAGCAGTTCCGATTAACAAAGGTTCAATCATATCGGTCCCGGCGGCGTTGGTTGTAAGTGCTACCGTGATTCGTTTCTTATTCTTCTTCAGACGTGGTATACGATTGCGAGTGATCGAACGGTGAGGCGTCATGGAGTAAAAGAACGAGGTCTCATCCATGTTGAGGATATTTGATCTTGAATAACCCGCTGTCATGTCTAGGACGTTTTGACGCCCTGTTTGAACGGTCACGTGAAGTTGAGCCTGCCTCACCATGCTGGATTTTGCTCGTGAATCCATGTTTTTGTTTGAATTTGTACAACCATCCCTTGGAGAAAGCTATAGGTACGATACCAAGTTCGTGACAAATGTCACTGGCTTGTTTGCGGATGATTTCACCAGTTATGCAGACGCTGAGTTCCTCGCAACGCAACACCCACGCGACAAGTCTTTCTTCAACTCCCCGAAGTTTAACCTGCGTCTCGCGCGTGCGTTTGGCTTTGTAGGCGCGATGGCTTTCATGTTTGTAATTCTTGATAATATGCGAAATTGTTGACTTTGATGGCGTTGTTGACAGACCAAAATGTTGGGTGGCCCACGAGGCTAAATCGGAGTACGAAAGAATTGGTTCATTGAGGTGCTTTGCGCACAATGCGTGCTTCTCCACAAGAGTATATTAAGGACGACCCGTTCGGTTTCGAGGGGGAAATCAGTAACTGAGTCAATGAATGTGAATAACTTGAAAATACAATGACTGTGTAAGTAATTAAAATAAAAAGCTCCCCTCTCAGTCCAGAATAAAACGGCCACGGAATTTAAAATCATTTTGGCAATGTGAAATTTGATGCACCCATCAGAGATCTCCATTGAGATTGGTCAGTTCTATAGGTCGAAAAATCGAGGAGCAAATGGATGCCGCGCGCGAAATTCGATGTCCTTTAAATACTTCGTTCCCTGTATCGCACGCAACTAGTATTTGGACTTGGAGCAGTCGGGAGGAATGTTGACCAGGATGGCGTCGCCCTCTGTGAGACTCACGAGAGAGGCTCGTCTGACGGAGGAAAACATTACCATGATTACTGCATCACCATCACAGACAAACGAAAAGAGAGCGGAAGTCAATCCGAGCAAGTCCATTATTCGTATAAACAGACCCAAGTTGAAGTTTTAATTGAAGTTTTGATTAAAGTTTTGAAACGTTTTGCTCTTGGTTTTGATTTGGTTTTGGTTTTGAATTTTCCTGTTTTACCAAAACCTGCAAAATATAGTATTCTAACTTTGATGGCGATTATCGCGATCAAGTGGGTTTCATGTCGACCATGTGACCTCATTTTGAAGCCATAGCTGTCATCTATGATGTGATGAATCGAAAATTGGGTAATCTATAATATGGAGATGCAGGTAGCTTGTCGAAAAAGCGAAAACATACAAGTTTTGGTGATTTCGCACCCAAAATTCGACAAGTTTAGAACGTCAAAATTCGCATTTGAGGGCATCCACGTAAAGTCCTTCTGGGAATGTGGGAGCTTATAGTTATTGCCCCCAAGAACTTCAATGGACTTCTCCATGACTCTTTGTAGGGTCACACATGCTTTAGCCAACGCACCTCGCGGCTACTCATAGAACGCACACTCGACAGCTCCAATTAGATCATCGATAGTTCGAGTGCGCTTTTGGTGGTGTAAATATTGGATAGAATTAAATAAGCCAAAGTCTTACACATTGTCGTTTGGGTTTGGGCTGTTCGAGGGCTGGGTTGACATGCATTTGCCATTCACACCCAGGTCGACAAGCAGTTCCGTGGTCACGCACTTGTACGCAGTGGCATTGTCCTGTTGGATAACAATACACCGCCGTTGCAGTTTTCGTGGCATCTTGGACTTGATTGCATGAACAACATTCTCCATCACCATGGCCGGATAAACGTCCGAATCGACGTTTTGACACTCCGTAATGAGTGTTCCCTTTGCCCGGTTCTTGCATGTATTGCGCCTCCACTTGTTGGACTTGCCACTGCAGTGGACCGAAATGATTGCCGATCGATGTGTGGGACGGCCCGCATTGCCACTTGAATTTCTACACTTGAAAGCTTCCGCTTGAGTCCGCATTTCCCTAAAAAGAACAAAATTTCATAAATGGATATTCGCACATCGTGACATATATTCGATATAAGAGGTAATACCCTTTATTTTTTACTCGACGTCGGTGTCTCTCGTCGGGAGAGAGATTACCGCGAGCAGTTGCAGTCCTGCTGACGTCGGAGAAGGTGGTGGAGATGTTTGTTGGATTGACGTGGGTGTCTGGGTCGTCTTGGGGATGCTTCAAATTGAGAAATGAAAGTGTGGCGTGTAAAAGTTCTCAGGCTTCGGTGCTACCACCAACTTTGAATTTCAATTTCTCCTGACTCAACATGCATATTTTGCATCTGAATAGGGACAATCAAAGCTGAGGAAACGCGCTTTCTAACACGCCAATCAGAAGCGAATTTGGTCTTAAAATACCAAAATCGCACCAATTAGAAATTCGATGGGATAATTCTTCCCGTCCAGAGTAGTATTAAAATACCAATTTTACAACTCAGAATTATTTCTTAAACAAGAAATGTACTTTATTTGACTAAATATTTTCAGATTTTATCATTAAGTGGTGGGTTAAAGTATCCAGGAAGCTTAACTGAAATTCCGTAGCTCAACCAACCCAAATTTGACCCAAAATTCCTGAAAATTTCGGACCGTTGTCTAGGGTTTTATTTTGAACCCATCGCGTGTATATGGCGATGAAGAAGTGATCAAGACAAGAAGATTCATATAATGATGGCCCTCACAGCGTCATTGGTTGCAGAGTCGCAAGCCTCGAAATGGGGGTTATCCGGACAGTGTCGCGCGTCGGCCAACTTCAGCCTCAATTCGCACTTACAACCAGTATTATATGGGACATTTTCGCACATTTACGAGTGAAAAGAAATGAATAGTTCGAAAAGGTACTTTATAGAATATTGCAGAAAAATTTCGACGTGCTGCGACGAGCACTAAATATTCACACAAGGTGAGAGGGATTGACTACTTAGTTGATACAGTGTTTAAAATTGTTGTCTACACCGAATGCATCCATTTGGCTCGTCTTCGTGGTTTTCCCACTCTTGTTGTCTTCCTTCCACTACATATCACCTTCATCGAAGCCACCTCCCTGAATTTCACCCCCTCTTTATGTCACTTAATGTGGATGTTTCCGGGGCAAATCACCGAGTGGAAACTTACACAAAAACTATGCTTAGCGCGCAATCGAACTTAGGCCATGGTCCCCTGATTTCTCAACCCTAAGAAAAGTTTTATTCGTACTTCAGAGAGACTTATTAATTATTCAAGTTGAATTCATTTTAAGTCCGTATCCTTCAAGTAAGTGTAGCCAAATCTTTACTTTATTGGTGAGTCAGAAATTTTTCGTGACGCACTTACGAGGTAACTTCGACGGAGCCCACCTGATATAAAAGGGTTCCAACCAATAACAATATGAAGTCTTCCAAAAATCTCGCAAGTGCCTCTCGCAAACAATTTGCGAGTTCGGATACGGCCATTTTGGTGAAACTCTTCTACATCAGCCAGGTCGTTAAGTGCGACATAATAATTTTGCTCTCTCTTTAAAGTAAAGCAACGATATTATTTAAAGGAATTAATAAACCCTTCAACTAGTATACAATATGATACTCTCTGAAGTACGATAATAACAGTTAGAAATGTGGTGACCTCGTGCAAAGTACGCTAGAATGTCAAGTATTTTTGGGCGCCTTTTCTCGAGCACGCATACACTCAAATATACAAAAAGCACCGCGTTTGGGGCCATGATTTACCTTCAAAATACAACCAAATCGGGTAGACTTTTCTCCTGTGTCTTAATTTATGAGTTGCTTATGTCTAATACAAACTTGATAAGACATATGTGAATTCTAACCAAGCTTGTGTTCAACTTGAATTTGTGGCTGCCTTGCCGCTTTAATTGAGCTGTTACAGACTTTTTACGCTTGTTCACATTCAACAATTCCAGTGTGCACCTCTCATAAACAAAACGAAACATACAACTAAAGCCCCAGACCTTGCGAGCGACGACAGAGCATCCGCCCACTAAATGTCGCCCACCGGAGCGCAGCGGAGGCCGGGTGTTTAATTTTGTGCAGGCGGTGCCTTGGCGAGGAGCGAGCCCCTGTCTTCCCATGAAAAAGGGGTTGAAAATTTTTAACCGTCGGGAAGGCGGCAGTTTGGCAGCAGGCCGTGCCGCTCCCAGTCGAGCTTGTTTTTCTGTTTTAAGGAAGTATGCCCCCCAAATGAAAACACAACGTGAATCATACGTAAATCACCCGAAAAACACGATAAAGAACCCAAAAGTCCTGCAAAGGCTTTCTCATGCGTACATAGACCGAGCATAATTTTGGGATTTATGTGATTTTCGGAGTTATCGTATTTACTTCATCCAAAGGGTATGCAATAAGTCGATTGTTTCTCAAGGGCTGGGGGAAGTCGCCTCTGCAAGTCCCAACACATCAGTTGATCACGCTCAACGTTGCATCTCTGATCTACATGCGTGGTCCCGAGGACAACGAATCGTTTACACGTTCTTCTTGTGCTCGAAGGGTTTTTCACCCAGACTCCATCGGAAGCACGAAGTGTGAGCGATTGAGCGGAGGCTCTGCCGGAGTGAAGTTCTACAAATTTATTTTGGAAGGCCTTGGTCAGTTTCAAACTTTCATTTGAGCATGTGTGATTGGACAAAATGGTCCATAAATCCAGACAAAAAGGCTGTTGTTTATTGGGTGCAACCCATTCACAAGTTTTCCTCAGTGGAGCCAAAAATGTGGTCGGAGAGGACTGTTTTGCATATATTTTCATTTGATTAAAGTATACTTTTCGTCAAGTAACGGACTGACTAATTTGCGTATTTTGTATTTAACAGGATTAAAGTATACTTTTGCCTATCATGCAGGCTCGACGAGTGGTTGAGCCCATCCCTGGAGACGGTAGACCAAGTCTTTGAAGGCATATCTCGTCCCTGGAGCATGCATGGTTCTTTTTTGCTTGAATATGGGCCGGGTTATGAAAATTCGTACTGCAGCATCCAGCAATGACAGGCTACCTCAGACCTTTTCTGTGCAACGGCATCAAGTTTCGAGTTCCAGACCACATCAAGTTGGTCGCTTAGTATCGTGCAATTTACTTTCAAACCCGTGCTTACTGGAACACATCTATTCGAGAAGGGTTGTGCGGAACGACTTTATTCACCATATATTGGCCAGACAGACCGACAATGAGCGCAGTTTTTCAATGCAAAACGTCTCAGTTGTGGAGGAAAGTCAACGTCGCCCAGGCTTTGGACTCAGAGTGAGGCCGCGCGGCGTTGTGTGGGTTTCAACCTCATCGTGAGCTCCTTCTTGTTTGAATACATATTTTTGAGATTATATTTCTTTGGACTTTGAACAACGAGTGGCATAAATTATTGATAGACGGGTGATGGATCGCGGTCCTGAATTTTGAGCCAACAGCAAAAAGGAGTCGAGGTGGGCGCTTGTCGGTTGTGTCTGCACCCTCACTATGCGTGGAATGGGCACCACTCTACCGCATATGCTCCAATACAGTCTCCTTGGCGTATTGGGTGACCGATCGATATGGCTCGGAACGAGCATCACCAAGCCATTCTCGCGCCCGTGCTCTTGTACTTTTCTAGTGCGCGCTGAAGTGCGGGCCGCGCAACACGTACAATGTCACGATCAAGTTGGCTGCGATCAACACTTTCTACAGCATTTGGTCGCACATTGAGCCAGACGTTGTCGCGACTGGACGACGCCGTCGCAAACGCGTCAATTTGTCCATGTGGACATGAGATTTGTGATGCTGCTTGTCCACGCTCTCGGGAGCGTCGTCATCGAATCATGAAGTGCAACGGCAACATCACTTCGAGTTTCGCGGTCGTCGTCGTCAACCTCGTCCTTATGGCGGCACTCGAACAAAACCGAGTTTGGCAAGTCTGGCTACTCGTAGACGTTTCTGCTGAGCGAGACTAAATCGTCGACACGTTGTGAGGTGTGCTCTACATGAAGTACCCGCCTATATCAACGCGGAGGCTTTGCCTAGGCGACTCGTCCCGCAAGAGGTAAGGGTCGCATGTCTTGAGTGGGTTTTCATGTCTCGAATCTCTCCACGAGCCCCACAGGACGACGGCGTTCAGATCGAGTCGACACGCGTGGCAAAATCAGGTTTGGTGAAATGCATCGCACACGAGATTGTCCCCCATGAAAGCATCCGATCGTCGGCGGAAGCGGCGAATCGGACAAGACACGAAAACTCTTATTTACAAACTCGTCGTTGCTTTGCGGTTGCAAACGCAAATCGACATCGGGCCATACTTGTTTCGTCGCGATCGATTTGGTTTGGCGTCCAAGATGACGTCGCGACCACAAGCTTGGCTTGAGTGGACGCAGAGGCTGTCGAAAAGCGTTGGGTGACGATCCGACACTGTCCTTGTTGGTCACCCGGCGCCATGCCCAAGTGCGACGAGTAGCGCCGTCTCTTGGGCGTGGATCCATTCCTGGACGACTTCCATGAGCCATCGCTGCCGGTGCATCCGGTGTCCGTGGCGCGCTTCCATGCGCACAAACGCGCGTTCGCGCGTGGCAAAGTCGCCGTCACTCGACTCCAACGCGATCCTACCACGTCCATCATGTCGCTACGTCGCGAGCCACAAACGTACCACCCGTGGACACGCAACCGCGTGGGCTGTTTGGGAAGCGGGAACCGGTCGTCTTCGGCGATGCTGCGAAACATGACCTCGACGCGGCGGCACGTGCGCGTGGGCAGCGTCCGCTTGTAGAGCAAGTTCACGACGACGGGCGCATGCGGACGCCGCTCAAAGGCGAGGCGCAGCTGGACGTACGAGACGTCGTCGCCCATGCGGTCCAGCTCCTACAAGCGCATCATGATCATGGCGGAATGTCTCGTCAACCTTGGTCGTGCGTGTCGCAGTGCTTCGGATGGTGAGGGGCGACGCCGTGACCATGGGCGTGCGTGTCAAGTTGGTCCACGTTCTGTCGGCGAGGCGGTCGAGGGGCGTGGGGCGGACGCAGTCGCGGACAATGTCGACAAAGTTGGTGCCAACAAAGAGCCGCGGCAGCTCCGACGGGACTTCAAAGTGGAGGTACCAGTCGACGTACTCGATGGCCTTGACGAGCTTGGGCTGGAGGTCCGCGACGATCCACTTGTAGCCGCGGGCGCGGAATGCGCCGTGCCCGACAAGCGAGTGGCTGTGAAAGTGGAGGCCCTACGACCGGGTATGTGACGCACGCGACGTCATCGATACCGTCAAGTGAGACGGCATGTCAGGGTCGAGTTCCACGACGGGAAAGCCATAGTCGAGGGGTGGGGGCGCGGTCGTCTCGCGCTCGCTAATCTTGCTGAGTCCGCTTTCCTTCACGGAGCGACCCGACGTCACAGACGACGACGAGAACGTCGACACTTTGGACGTTTGAAGGCGAGGGTAGAACCCCCTCATGCGACCAGGAAGCCAATCTCGAGGACGTCCCGTCGTCAGACCCGCGCCCATCTCGACTTTGAAATGGGACTGGTACGTTGGGAGGCTATATTTAGATTCTCATACTCTTGTGTCTTGCCTTTGTGGAATACGCATTTCTATTCGTGGCCACAAGGGATGTGGCCTGCACTTCCTTATGCGTGTGTTCCTCCGCCAAACGACACAAGAATACAATCACACACAAAATGCTGTCAAACCATTTGATTGGGCAAAATCGTACCTTCATAACCAATCAAAACGCCACAATTCTGCCATGGAGGGTGCGGCTGTCGCCGGTGCCTCTGAAGTCGGACACGACGTGCCTCATCATGCTTTAGCAGTCGTGCAGGTGGAACGCAACATGCTCAGTCGTCTCTTGTATCCAAATCCCGTGTGTTTGCTCAGTGTCGCCGACCCATCCACAAACACCCGGAACGTCATGACCATCACGTGGCTCACTCCCATCAACAACCACGTACGTCCCTTGTGTGTCTCTCGAGTTCAAACAACATGGTGTCTCAGGGCAAGTTCATTTGCTCCATCAACTGCAAGCGACACACGGCCACCTTCATCAACCAAGTTGGTCGGCATTTCGGTACACTTGCCTCGTCATGACGAAGTTGTCGAGGCCCGCTAGTGCTCAATGTCCCCACGTCCGCGCAGCAGTCGCTCGTCCTCGCGATCGGTGGCTGTTCTGGTGCCACGACCGACAAATTTGAATCGTTGCAGATCGCGACATGCGACGTCGGATGGGAAACGCCGCCCGTGCGTCCTCTCAAGCGAAAGCACGGCCTCTCCAAGAAAGATCTGCTCGCGCTCGACCTTGCCGACGCCGCGGCGTCCTGCGTCGCCCTCGTACGTCGACTCTGTCGCGCGCGCGTCTCACAAGATGTAGCGCGAGTGCATTGCCCACACGCTGTGCCGCGTCGAAAAGGTCGACGTCGACGACGGCCACTACATCCTCACGTGCGTGCAGCTGGCCGCGTATGTCCGCGCGACCTACTGGAACGGCAAGACCTTTGCGCCGCTGACGCCGTCGGACGACCCGCCGTACCTCACCTTTCTCGGCTCGAAAACATTTGGTCATGTCGTGCCCGACACATAAATGCATATTACGTGGTTACGAAATTTCACTTGAACCACTTGAAGCCCTTGCGCTTGTAACCCTTGTGCTTGAACCCCTTGTGCTTGAACCCTTTGTGCTTGTATCGGCCGCCATGGTGGTGCCCGCCGGCGTAGATCACACCGGGTTGTTGGACATACATAGGTTGTTGGGGTTGCGCGTACACAACTTGCGGCGGTTGCGCATACTGTACGGGCGCGGGGCCGGTCGCAGACTGGAAGAGCGCGCGGCCTTGTTGCGCGTACAGCTGCTGTTGCGGCGGGTACGCTTGCTGTGGTGGGTACACTTGCTGCGGTGGGTACCCCGGTTGGGCCGCGTAACCAGGCTGGGGAGGATACGCTTGGGGCGGGTATGTTTGGGGTTGTTGCGGCGGGTATTGACCAGGAGGATATTGCTGCGGCGGATATTGTTGCGGCGGGGATTGCCCAGGAGGGGACTGACCGGGAGGGGACTGACCGGGGGGGGACTGACCAGGAGGGTATTGACCAGGAGGGGTCTGACCAGGTTGGGGCGGGTACTGCTGTTGCCCTTGGTACGGTGGGGGTTGTTGGTACATGACTTGCCACCGGCGTGCAAAGAACGAGGATGGGAACTTGGCGAGTGTGCCTGCACCAGGCCAGTTGGATCCACATTCCTCATACCCGGTGAAGATGTGCATATACCCGGTATTACGCTTTCAATACACCGAGCAATAGATAAATACCCGTTAAAAGGCAAGATATTACGGTTTAAACACTCATTCCGTCCTTGTCATGGGTTTGACCAAGGCTGAATTTTAAATCGTCGATGACGCCATGTGCAACAAAGCCGGCCCAAGACAAAAATTGCCGTATTGACACGAAGTTAGCCGAGCCCGCTCAAAGGTGGCTAGCATAAGGTACGCTATGCTCAATGTATTTACGAGTGCAGCATTCTAGGTCAGTTTGAAAGCAGTGGAGTGCGAAAGCAACGTGGAACTTCTTAAGTTCCAAAGACAATTTCTTTCGGGCAATGAAATTTCAGCCCAAGTGCACGAAGGAAGACCTTCTCCTAAAAGGGAGAAATCCTAACCATTAGACAATATTTGATAAGTAAACTAATATAGTAAGTACTGTTTACAAATATGTTTTAAAAAAAAATACATACATAGTACTTATTATATCAAGTAATTCTGGCAAACTCACCGACTTTTAATCTACTTCGAGGCATTTTGTTCTACAATATCTATTTAAAAAAATAGATATTGTATTTGATCTATTATTACATCTATATTAAAAAATAGACATTATAATAAATTAAGTGTCGGTGAGTTTGCCAGACATTGACTGCTGCCCTCGATGGGTTGATCGAAGCAAAACAACAGGAAATATAATTAATGTTTAGCGACGCCCAGTGTGCCACTTCCACAAGATGAAGGCAAACACAGCCTGGAGCAAGATGGCATAGCCAGCCAGGACCCCCATGTACGCATCGACGTCCACGTCTTCAATGTTGAACCGCTTCAAGATAGCCAACGAAGCAGGGGTGCCCGACGGCTGGAACTGCTTGTACATGAATGCCTTGAACGAGTAGCTGTGGAATGCAATGTAGTGCACCCAGCGCCAG
>VJMH01006734.1:0-13084 GCA_009835185.1 Aphanomyces stellatus | reverse complement strand
CAAGCGCCGCCGTCGGCCTTGGCTACATGGTTGGCTGCATTGCACGGCAAGCCCAAGTCGCACAGATCCTCGGCATTGTCATGATCCTCCCGCTGCTCATCTTTGGCGGCCTCTTCCTCAACGCCAACACGACCCCCGTCTACTTTAAGTGGCTTGCCTACCTCTCCCCGCTCAAGTATGGCTTCCGAGGCATGAGCCGAGCTTTTTGGAAGTCGGTCCCGACGCTTGAATGTCCGGCCGTGGGTCCATGTGGCGCTATGACGGGTCATCAAGTGCTGGTCAACTATGCCCTCGACGGGGACTCGATGCTCATCGATATCGTTTCGCTGCTCGCTGTGAATGTTCTCTTCCGCACCGTCGGCATCCTTTGGCTCTGGTTGAACATCCGCCAGAAAAATTAGATTCGAATGAACTCATGAGAATACATTGTTGTTTCATCCACGGGCATTTTGTTTTGTGTACCCGAACTGCGAGTGTTCCACTCCGGAGTACTTGAAGTTGCTAGCGGATGCGGAAATGCCAAAATGCGTTCGACCAATATCTGTGTACCTTCAAGTACGACTACAAGGTCCAAAGAGTACTTTACGAAGTCTAAATCGCACAAGCTGATAATTGCACCGACAGAATAATGCGTCATCCCGGACGGATCTGCTTTCGTTTGAGGAACTCCCTGCGACAGTCGTGTCAGTTGAATACGACAACGTTGATTGCATAGTGTGGACCTCGGAACAATGCTGGGTCAACTCCTTCGACTTGGAATACATTTGTTCCGGTGTGCGGATATCTCAAGGTAAAATTACTGTACGACACATTCTTATATACTATGCAGTCGAGAGCGTAAGAGACTAAGGGTATGTCGACCGAAGGAGCGCAACGCGAATGTTGTCGACCTTGGAAAGATCAAAGGCATCTCTTGGTCGCTTCTAATATAGCCGGTAGAGCGATTGACAGTTCGTGCTTGCTATCACGGATTGTTGGTCATTGATTGAGCAATCCGTCGTGGAGATGTACGGGAGGAACCACGAGTACGGCTCCGCGTCTTGCTGGTCAAAAATGCCATCAGAGAGCGAGAACTGGTGGACGACGGGGATGTGGAGGCTCGCACCGAGGAGCGACTCGGCGTAGAAGTAGCCTTGAAGTTGAGAGAGGCGACCATGACACAGAACCCGACGAGGAGCATGCCGCCGGTAGACCACAGGTACTTGTCGACAGAGACTGAAGTAGTACGGGAACGTCAGGTTTTGCTCGCCCGAAAAGATGTCGACGAGGGGAGACTGCGGCAACCTCGCCTGCGCGATAACGCCGTGCTTTCGACGATGCCCCATCCGCAAACGAGCGACACCGACTAAATGCTTCTACCTGACCAATTCATGAGACGATTTCTGGATGTAGAAGAACTTGCTTCGAGGAAGCATGCATCGATCTCAATCCCATGATGGACTCAAATATGTTTGTTGTGTGCATGACTGGAAATACGACTATTGAATGCTTTCCTTCGCGCAAGTGCTGTCCCAGAGCATGCAGCCGATGTGTAACTCCTCGTGTTCGAGAACGAATTCCTGATTTGCGAGCCTCAAAATGATTGTTGCTGACATTCGTTTGCCCATCATTTAGGATCAACAGCCACCCAGCATTCCCTTCCCAGTCACATGCTCATTGGGTCTGCATAATCGGCGGCTTTGAATAATCAACGGGCCAGCCAATCACAGATGATTTCGAGGTTGTTTGTCACATGACAGGTGGTATATTACCATTTACTATGCAAATTTACTCTTCCTATTATACCTTATTAATATATATTGTTTACTAGAGCTTATAAAATCGGTTTTCTTCACAAATCGATTGTTGTCCATCCAGGGAATACAAATCTCGATACCACGAGAAACCAGTTTGTCCCAAACAATGTCCTGAATGCGATCAAAGCAGCACTCATTTTCCAATTTGCTTCAACCATGAACAAAGAGCATCAAAAGCAAGACGAGCATTACATTGCCATCAATACTCCCAAGGCCGGGGCCAATATTTTGGTCGATGTGCCCAAGGTCACCCTCGAGTGGAAGAATGTCAACATGAGCGTCAAGATCAAGAACCAAGTGACCAAGAAAACCGATGAGAAGCGCATCCTCCAAAACGTCCAAGGCAGTGCCTCGCCCGGGCAACTCGTCGTCCTCATGGGCCCCTCTGGTGCGGGCAAGAGCTCCATGCTTGACGTCATCTCTGGTCGCAACAAAAACTTCACCGGCTCGGTCACCGTCAATGGCCAAAAATGGACCAAGCAAATGAACCGATATGCATCCTATGTCATGCAAGACGATGTCTTCTACCCGACCCTCACAGTCAAGGAGCATTTGATGTTCCAAGCGGAGTTGCGCATGGGCAAGACATTCAACGACGTCCAACGAGAGGCTCGCGTCGACTATGTGATTGACGAATTGGGTTTGACCAAGTGCCGCGACTCTCAAATCGGTGGTGGTGCTGATGTCCGCGGCTTGTCTGGTGGCGAGCGCAAGCGGTTGAGTTTCGCGACGGAGATTCTGACCAATCCGTCGTTGCTCTTTGTGGACGAGCCAACGTCGGGGCTGGACAGCTTCATGGCTGAATCGGTGGTTTTGCAACTCCAAAAGCTGGCGCGAGAAGGCCGCACTGTTGTGGCCACGATCCACCAACCTTCGTCGGAGTTGTACACATTGTTCGATCAGCTCTACTTGCTCAGCGGTGGTCGCACTATCTACAACGGCAAGGCATCGGAAGCCGTCGGGTATTTTGCGTCCCAAGGATTGCAATGTCCCACGTACATGAACCCGTCCGACTATTTTATGCGGCAGATCATCGTCTTGGATCCTACCTCGGACGCCGCAGGACGGGTCGAACGTCTCGTGGCAGCTTGGTCAACCCAACTTGGCTCGTCCTCGTCGTCCGACGAGAGCGGATATGTCTCCGATCCGGACGACGACAAAACCTTTGAAAGCTCCCATTTGGGTGTCGTGGGCCAATTGGCCGTGCTCTGTCAACGCAACGTCAAGCGATTGGTGCGCGACACGCTTGGCTTCAAGGCACGACTTGGTCAAACACTCTTCATTTCGCTCATGGTTGGATTGATCTATTTGCAATTGACATTGGATCAACCGGGCATCCAAAGTTACTCGGGCGCACTTTTCTTCATGGTCGTCAATCAATTCTTTTCAAACGCGACCCCTGAGTTTGGCGCTGTCCCCGCCGAACTGCCACTCATGATCCGCGAATACCAAGGCGGACTCTACCATGCCTGGGTCTGGTACGTTGCCAAGAACGTCAGTGAACTCGTCTTTCAAGTTCTTTTCCCCATGGTCTTTTTGCTGCCCATCTACTTTATGGTTGGGTTTGGTGGCAACGCCGGTGTCTTTTTCACGTTTTACGTGTTTTACCTCTTGGTCGCGAGCGCCGCCGTCGGCCTGGGTTACATGGTGGGCTGCATGACGCGTCGTGGCGACATTGCGCAAATCGTTGGCATTGTCATCATCCTCCCGCTCATGATCTTTGGTGGGCTCTTCCTCAACGCAAACAACACACCAGTGTACTTTTCGTGGCTTGAGTACATCTCGCCGCTTAAGTATGGCTACCGCGGTGTGAGCCGAGCGTTCTGGAACTCGGTCGATGTGATTCCCTGCACCGCGGGTCAAGTGTGCCAAGCCCGCAGTGGCCCCCAAGTTCTTGTCAACATGGCGCTCAACAAGGCGTCCATGGGCGAAGACATCGCAGCGCTCCTTGCAATCAATGTTATGTTCCGCACCATTGGCATCCTTTGGCTCTGGTTGAACATCCGCCAGAAGAACTAAATGCATCTAATGAATTTATACGTTGATATTTGTGAGTGCAAAAACAGGTCCGAAGGAACGAGGAGAGGCAAGGGAATCAAGGCCAAGTCAAGGAGCGAACACGTCGCGCGTTTTTGCCTCCAATTCTCCTTGAGCAAGAAGATGCCATGAAAGATTCAAAGATTCGACAAAAGTGGCGTGGGCTGAACTTTGGTCATCATAAACACGCAACATCGAGGTCATGATTGTGCAAGGACACGCAGGGACGGTGGACATTACCTAAGGCAAACTTGTACAAGTTTCCTCCAAATTGCATTATTTACTTTGAAATAGAAAATGCGTCAAACTGACTTACTTTCTGTGTTTTCAAAACATACCTAATTTCACTATATGACAGCTGCAATATCAAAAAATAGCCCGAGAATGAATACTATCTAATAGACTTTCTACCAAAATAGAATTGCTGGATGACAATCTCCCGTTGGGCTAAGCGCCGTACTTCCATGGGATCATGTGACCGTGGTCGTGGATGCGACTCTCACCCAATTGTGTCGTCAACATTTTTCTGTTGTAAACGTCGTCTCGGGACGCCACGTCTGGAGCGCGACAAAGAAACTACCAGGGGGCGCAAAAAGCCACAATGGTGTCATTCTCCAATATCTCCCGCTTCACAAACATGACAACGCTGGAGGCTGAGAAGGCTCACTTTGTCAACATCCAAACGCCACGAGCTGGCGATGCCTTCGACGGCATCGAAGCACCCAAGCTCACGCTCGAGTGGAAGCACATCAACATGAGCATCAAGCTAAGCAAGAAACGCAAAACCAACCCAAATGTCGCGACGGAAAAACACATCTTACGAGACGTCAGCGGCACGGCGTCCCCTGGCCAGCTTGTCATCGTCATGGGTCCATCAGGCGCCGGCAAGACTTGCATGCTAGACACGATCGCTGGTCGCAACTCCAACTTTACCGGCTCGGTCACAGTCAACGGCCAAAAGTGGACATCGGACTTTAATTCCTTGGCCTCGTATGTCATGCAAGACGACGTCTTCTACCCGACGCTCACGGTCAAGGAGCATTTGATGTACCAAGCGGAGCTGCGCATGGGCAAGACCTTCAACGCCGTCCAGCGCGAAGCCCGTGTCGACTATGTCATTAACGAATTGGGCTTGACCAAGTGCCGCGACTCTCAAATCGGTGGTGGCGCCTGGGACTCTCGTGGGTTGTCTGGTGGCGAGCGCAAGCGGTTGAGTTTCGCGACCGAGATTCTGACCAACCCGTCGCTGTTGTTTGTCGACGAGCCGACGTCGGGGCTGGACAGCTTTATGGCCGAGTCGGTGATCCTCCAACTGCAAAAGCTAGCGCGCGCCGGCCGTACAGTCGTGGCTACAATCCATCAGCCGTCCTCCGAGTTGTTTGCCCATTTTGACCAGCTCTATTTGCTCAGCGATGGCCAAACCATCTACAACGGCAACGCGTCCGACGCGATCGCGTACTTTGCGTCGCAAGGCTTGCAGTGTCCCAACTTTATGAACCCGACCGATTACTTCATGCGGCAAATTGTCGTGTTGGATCCACAATCGCAAGCCGCTGACCGCGTCGAAGAACTGGTCAATGCATGGAAGGCGCGTGTCGCCAACGAGTCTTCCATCGACGGCGACGTTCACCCTGATCCCGTGCACCAGACCTATGAAACCTCCCGCCTCGGTATCGTTGGGCAGTTGGGGCTCCTCTGCCGTCGCAACGTCACTCGCCTCGTCCGGGATACGCTGAGCTTCAAGGCGCGCGTGGCGCAAAACTTGTTTATTTCGATTGTCGTCGGTTTGATTTACTTTCAACTGAAGAAAGACCAGCCAGGTATCCAGAGCTACACGGGCGCGCTCTTCTTTATCACTGTGTTTCAGTTCATCGGGAACGCGATGCCAGAGTTTTCCAACGTCCCGAGCGAGCTGCCCATCATGATCCGCGAGTACCATGGTGGATTGTACCACGCGTGGGTCTGGTATTTGGCCAAGACGATCAGCGAACTGAGTTTCCAAGTGTTGTTCCCGCTGGTGTTTTTGACGCCCATCTATTTTATGATTGGCATCGGGGGCGACACAGGTGTCTTCTTCACGTTCTACCTCTTCCTCGCCTTGATGTGCAGCGCCGCCGTCGGTCTTGGCTACATGGTTGGCTGCATCACGAAGCGCGTCGACATTGCGCAAATCCTCGGCGTTATCACGGCCCTCCCACTCGTCATTTTCGGGGGCCTCTTTATCAACTCCAACACGACACCCGCCTACTTTGTCTGGCTCGAGTACATCTCACCACTCAAGTACGGCTTCCGAGGCCTCAGTCGTGCCTTCTGGAATTCGGTGGCCACGATTCCTTGTGCTGTAGGCGAGCACTGCCAAGCAACGACCGGCACCCAAGTGCTGGCGAATTTGGGTCTGAACAAGAACTCCATGTTTGTCGATGTTGTCGCCCTCCTCTGCGTGAACCTCTTGTTCCGAATCATTGGTCTTCTCTGGCTCTGGCTAAGTATTCGCCGACGAAATTAGGTACGAACGAACACAAAACAGCAGTTTGTCGTTAAAGTAGAAGTTATGTTGACTGTTGACGTTGGGGTGCAAAACCACGAATATTTCCCACTTGGGACAAACATGAGTGCATGTAAATCCGAGTAGAATGATTGTCTGTGTGGCGTGGCAATCAAGTTGACAGCACAATCAAAAACGTGGCCATGGCCAGTTGACTTGAATTTAATATGAGATATACCACACAATAATAGATTGATGAATGGGCAGACTAAACACAGTGGACGCGACATACCACCCCCAGCCCTTGGGTGAATCCAGACCCACATATAATGCCAACATCCATTTTGAAATTGCACGGGAAAGCCAAGTGTCTCACTACAGCTCAACTATGACATTGGAAGTTTTGACCCCACCCATGACAATCACATGGAAGAACATCAACATGAGCGTCAACATAAAAAACCAAGTCACGAAAGAAGTTGAAGAGAAGCGCATCCTCCAAAACGTCCATGGAAGTGCTTCGCCTGGGCAACTCGTTGTCCTCATGGGCCCTTCTGGTGCGGGCAAGAGTTCCATGCTTGATGTCATCTCTGGCCGCAACAAAAACTTCACTGGATCCGTCACCATCAATGGCAAACAATGGACCAAGCAAATGAACCGGTATGCATCCTACGTCATGCAAGACGACGTCTTCTATGCGACGCTCACGGTGAAGGAACACTTGATGTTCCAAGCGGAGCTGCGCATGGGCAAGACATTCAACGCCGTCCAGCGCGAAGCTCGTGTCGATTATGTCATCAACGAATTGGGCTTGACCAAGTGCCGCGACTCTCAAATCGGTGGTGGTGGTCACGTCCGTGGCTTGTCTGGTGGCGAACGCAAGCGGTTGAGTTTCGCGACGGAGATTCTGACCAATCCGTCGTTGCTCTTTGTGGACGAACCAACCTCTGGACTGGACAGCTTCATGGCTGAATCGGTGATCCTGCAGCTGCTGCAGCTTGCCCGCGAAGGCCGCACGGTCGTGGCCACGATCCATCAACCTTCGTCGGAATTGTTTGCGCTCTTTGACCAGCTTTACTTGCTCAGCGGTGGTCGTGCCATCTACAACGGCAAGGCCTCGGATGCCGTCGAGTATTTTGCGTCACAAGGCTTGCAGTGCCCCACCTACATGAACCCGACCGACTATTTCATGCGCCAAATCATCGTGCTGGATCCAACATCGGACGCCGCCGACCGCGTGGATCGGTTGGTCGATGCTTGGAGCGTCCTGGCCGCCACCACCAACCACGAGGAAAACATGGCCCAGGACGTCGCCGTCACCGAGTATGCAAGTTCACGTCTTGACGCTTGGGGCCAATTCAAAGTCCTCTGCAAACGCAACCTCTGTCGCCTGGTCCACGACTCGATTGGATTCAAGGCGCGTATCGTTCAAACGCTCTTCTGCTCACTTTTGTTTGGTCTCATTTACTGGCACTCGCCGCTTGACCAGACTGGCATTCAAGGCTTCTCGGGCGCGATCTTCTTCCTCGCACTCATGTTTTTCTTCAACCACACAAAGCCTGAATTCAGCGCCGTTTGTTCCGAACTGCCCATCCTCACGCGGGAATACGACGCTGGACTATACCATGCGTTTGTGTGGTACCTCGCGAAAAACGTCAGCGAGCTGGCCTTCCAAGCTATCTTCCCCCTCCTCGGGCTTCTCGTCGTCTACTTTATGGTCGGTTTTGGCCACACCGGGTCCCTCTTCTTCACGTTCTACCTCTTCTTGACCCTTGTCACGAGCGCCGCTGTCGGCCTCGGCTACATGGTCAGCTGCATGACTCGCCATGCCCATGTTGCCCAGATCGTCGGTATTGCCATCATGCTGCCCATGATGGTCTTTGGCGGTTTCTTCCTCAATGCAGCCTCGTCTCCGACGTACCTTGTCTGGTTTGAGTACCTCTCGCCCCTCAAGTACTGCTTTCGCGGCATGAGTCGTGCCTTCTGGGACGCCACGGCTACCATCCCGTGCCTACCACTGGGTCGACCGTGCCTTCCCACCGGCGCCGATGTCCTCGCTGCCCAAGCGCTCAATTGCAACTCGTTTGCCGTCGACGTGGTCGGGATCGTTGCCGTCAACATATTCTTTCGGCTCGTGGGTTTTCTCTTCCTCGGACGTAGCCTTCGTCAGACAATGAAGTAAATATCGCGTTTTCGTTTACAAAATATAATAATGCGTCTCGTGTAATTTCCAAGAGGGAGGAAAAACACATTTTCCAAACCCAGCGATCCGAGGGCAGAACTTAAACCAGACTACGAGAGGTATGAATAAGTCGCTGTCTATGGCAATATCCAGGCCCGACTCGCATAGGTTGGGCAAGTCAATGGTGCACGACATTTCAGAGGAAAAATCGAAGAGGACCAGCGCTTCAATGGTTGAACAGTGAAGCTAGAGGAAAATACGTGATACAAGCCAACGGCATTGACGGATGCGAAGACGACGTCCTCTACAACTTAGCCAAGATGCATGGTTTACGACAAGCTCTTTTTATGTAATTCGCGTATCAGGAACTGTCCACAGGTTGCGAAAATCAAAGCATTGTGCTGGGGGATTAGTTCGCCCATTGCCCTTGGGAGCAAGTCATGTTCCTCCGAGCCAAGACGTGGCAAACTGTCTCATAAATGAGTTGGTTATGACCTTCGGTTCGATTAGCGTTCAACCATCGGACAACCTCCAAATGGCCATTCGCAGCAGCACTATTCATAGCGTTTGTCGTACACCCTTCTGTGCGGTTCTCGTGGAAAAATCGAACGATCTCCATATGGCCATTGCTGGCAGAAAAGTCCATAGCGTTGGTCGTACACCCCTCCGTGCGGTGCTTGTGGAGAAATTGGACAACTTCCAAACGGCCGGAACGCGATGCCGAATACATAGCATTTGTCGTACAGCCTTCAGTGCGGTGGGTGTGCAACCACTTCAAGATTGGTAAACAATTGTAGTTCGCTGTTCTATCCATAGTTCGATGAGAGAAAATAGAAGCCTCAATGTCAGAAAGGTACGCCATAACATCCACCGACTGGCAGCGGAGGAGACATAATTCGTCGACATTCTGCCACGGTATCTTGTGGTGGGCGTAGAAGTGCTTGAGAAGTGGTACACACCCATCTCTACACGCTTGTTGTACACCAGCGTGAATGACTAATGGATGGCAACGAGAAATGTCAACCGCACGTGCGAGAGGCACATTCTTTCTTTGAATTGCCACCATCGCAAGGTTCTCTCGTAACCAGGGCAAGTGCTTGACAAGGAGTGGGACATCTTCTACCGTTCGAAAGCAAAGCCACGTGTCCAAGCAATCGCCAATACCAGTGAAATCAGACCAATTCACGTTGTGCATACTTGAAAACCGAAAGTATTCGGTCCAGTCAACATAACCCTCAATTCGTACAACTGGCCGCATGTCTTTAAAGATGCCACCTTGGAACGCTGTGATCTCTGTCATGAGGTCAATGCTAGAGAGGACACTTGTGTAGAGATTGCGATTGGCGTCAAAGCGACGTAGTTTTGGAGGACGATGGGTCACCATGGAATCACGATTGGAAATGAAGGTACTTGTATGTCTGTTGAAAACAGAATTGATTGACCTGTCAAAGCTGATGGAACAATGATTCTCAGAAATTGAAAAATCAGGGGTTCATCCTCTGAAACTAAATTATTTTGTATTTCATGAGAACTTGGAGTCAACGGCGATCAATAGCCGGTCGCAAGACTACCTTCTCAAGACTGTACAATGCAGTGGCAATACACTATTCTCGACGCCACTACCTACACTGAACTTTCGAAAACTTATGGCCAAAAGCAATCTCGTCGGCACCGAAAAATGTTTGGCCCCAACACCGGATTACGGATATATCAAGTGGAGGCAGGGAAATTTGTTCATGCCAACGTCATCAATCGGACACTGTTCGCACCGTTGCATCGGGAATGGTGGTTGGCTCTGCCATCGGTACCAATGCTTTTATCGTGAACTTGCTATTCATGTACGAGGTCTCATTCATGAATGGGTACTTCGTTGGTCCGATTCTACAGTTGCTCTCTCACTGTCAACTCTGAATATCACTCGTTTGTGGCGCAAGTACTGCGCATAAAGACAAGGTCACAAGGATTTTCAACAAAGCAACATGTTGCGTTATTGAATTGTTGGAATTATTCGGCTTGGGACTCGTGCATCAACTCATTGTTACGACCATCTCCACCCATCGACGCTATATGCGACGCAATGTGTATTTTGCGTGTGTTTTGTACTTTTGGCAACCCCACCGGTCGACGCTATGTGCAAAATTTGTCCAAATCCAGAAAATCCAATGCTGTCGTCAAAGAACGTTTTGCTCATGGTAGTTTCTTTCAAATCCAAAACACGAAGTTTGGGTACATCAACAACGTTTGGCGGGTCCAAAAGCGCGCAAGCAAACAAGACAATCTTTTCCATTGTTGGACATTGGAAAAGAGCAGTGAGGAACACATGATTGCCTTCGTCCAATCCCATCTCCATCAAAAGCAGCCAAAGAGGCGAATGGGGTTCGTTTTTAACCAAGTTGTTGCATTGGTCAGCATCGCAGCAGTAATAACAATGCCACCACTGGTGCATACATTGTTTAACTCGACCAACGTTGGCGACGTCGTGGCGAACGAAAATCGAAGCGAGGCATTCTGCATCGAGATGTAAGACGTCAAATGGATCAAGTGCTGGAGGCGCGGTAAAGCGTCAATCGCAAGCGTCAATTTAAGTCGATTGAAATATATATCCACAAGCAAACCATCTGCGATTCGAAATCTCGTCCACTGGTTAAACCACTCAACGAGCGGTGTCGATACATCGCGAGCTTGTGGCAGCGAACGAACCGCATCAGAGGCCTCGAGGGCCAAGTGACGTCGTAGCCACTCCAAGTCAAACATGCCATCAACGACTACGTGCGAGAACAACTTGACGACCGCCGCTACATGAGCCTCGTTTTCCAGAATAAACGTTCGATTTAACCATAAATGGGGCCAGAACATGGATCGACAACCTGGACTTGTCAGCCCAAGCGGCCAAAGGAGTTCCAGCGGACGTCAAAGCGCTGTGTCACATGTACGCAACGTGTCGAGGAGACAAAAGCGTGACCCGCGTCGTCAATGTACTGCATGGTCTTGAGCATGGCATCTTGAGGCAAGCAGTGCAACAACTCCGTTGGCGCGATCGTCTTGGCCCGCTTCATGGAAAATATTCCGTTGTGTTCCTTCTTCTGATGGTCCCAACTGTCCGGATAGTACTCAACGTTTTGACTTGTTATACCCCATCGTTCTCCGAAACAACCTCGCCTCGATGCCCATCGCAATTTCTACACAAGTGTCTCCAGGTCACAGCGTTCCAAGGTGGCATTTTTGAAGATATGGGACCATTTCTACGACTGCCGAGTACTCTTGACTGGATCGCAAATCAATACGAGTATACAAGTTTACACAAATTTCGTTGGTCCGATTTTGTTGACTTTGGCGTTGGCTTGAACACGTGGCTTTGCTTCGGGTCAATGGAAGATGTACCGCTCCTTGCCAAGCACTTGCCATGGCTACGAAACATGCTGGCGACGGTGTTTATTCAAAGAGAAAGTCTGCATCGTGCACGTGCGATTGACGTTTCTCGTTGTCAAAGTTTGGTTATTCGTGCAGGTGTACAACAAGCGTGTCGAGTTGGAAATGTTCCGCTTCTCAAGCTCTTCTATCCCCACCACAAGATGGTGCGGCAGCATGCCGATGACCATTGCTTCGTCCAAGGCCGGTCGGTGGATGGTGTGGCGTACCTTTCTGACCTCGAGGATTTTCTCACCTCAACTATTGGATACCGCAGCACGCTACAATTGTTTACCTGTCTAGAATCGTCACTGCGCTCGTCGCGAAAACAAAATGAATCGAAATTGGCTTCTACTTTATTGTCCATAACATGAAACAAGCCCTTACCCTTAAGGAATTGTTATGGCTCGTGGTACAAATACTAGGTTCCACTTGTAACATGGACAATCTTTGCCCCCTCATATCAGCATAATCAATCGCACTGGGTACATCCTTCAGTTCGATTCGCATTCAACCATGATCTCCAAATGGCCACTTCTTCCAGCCCGCGCCATGGCATTGGTCGTACATCCTTCAGTGCGGTTCTCATGGAGAAATCTAACGATCTCTAAATGGCCCCTAGCAGCAGCACCGTCCATGGCGTCACTCGAACAACCTTCAGTGCGGTGCTCGTGGAGAAATCGAACGATCTCCAAATGACCATTCTTAGCAGCAACATCCATAGCACTTAGCGTGCAGCCTTCAGTGCGGTGCTCATGAAGAATTGGACAACCTCCAAATGGCCATGCAAAGCTGCCCAACCTGTAGCACTCGTTGTACAACCTTCCGTGCGGTGCTTGTGGAGAAATTGGACAACCGCCAAATGGCTATTGGCAGCGGCACGGTCCATGGCAAAGGTCGTGCAACCTTCTGGGCGATGTAAATGTAAAAACTGAACGATCTCCAAGTGGCCATTTGCCGCTGCAAAGTCCATGGCAGCGGTCGTACATCCTTCATTCCGGTTCAAATACAACCACTCTACGATTGGCAAACAATTATGGCTCGCTGTGCTATCCATGGTTTGCGGTGAGAAAATAGGGGCCTCGATGTCAGAAAAGTACGCCACAGCATCCACCGACCGGCCTTGGACGAGGCATTCCTCATCGAAATACTGCCACGGCAGCATGTGGTGGGGAA